>PVIJ01008745.1:0-71933 GCA_004024925.1 Scalopus aquaticus
AGGTCTAACACCTGGATAGAATGCAAGGGTGAACAATTTAAGGACACTGAAAAAGAGTAGCAGGACCACCGGGGAAGATGATCAGGAGGATGAGCACTTGAAGTACCTCCGAAGCGATGAAGAGCTTACCATGTTTTTAATTCCAGTGTACCTTTCCCTGGACGCTAAAGGGGTGAGGAGTGGTAGAAATCAGTGGCAAAGAGGAGTGAAAGTGTGCATCCAGAAGAAACCTTCCTAGGTTTCTGGACCTAGGAGCATTGAACAGGTGTCGTGTAATGATAGCAGTGGCTAAGGGCGTCCGCAGACACCTAAAAGTCTGAGGAGGGAGTCTTCTTCTTTAACTAGAGGAACTGTTCTCCCGAAAGAATAAGGCAAATCCCTTGCTTTTTCTCTGTCCTCGCAGTGCTGGGCCTGCAGGCAGACACAATTGTGGGAAGGCACAGCAGAGCAGGGTAAAACATAGTTGCAGTTTCCCAGGACAGCATGAAAAAGAAGACACCCCCACACACACCGCAGGGACCTGGCAAGTACACAAGAAATCATAGAGGGATAGTGGCTTGAAAACCCAGTCCCAGAAGTTGTCGATGAACCCTGTGCTCATCGCCAAGCACAGCAGGTAAGTTGACAAGACTGAATTAGACTGCAAAGAGACACCCCCAAGTGTCAGGCTAGGGGTACCTATATGGGACAGTCTGAATGGCACTGCAGGGGATTTGAAAGCATTGAAACCACAACCCACAAAAGGCTGATAAAGAATTTGTAGTCTAAACACAAATGAGTTAATTGCCTTGGAAAAGAAAATACCAATAACCCACAGATGTTGAACACCTAAAGTCTCATAATAGTGAAAATGTCTGATATATAAACTAGAATTTTTTCAAATATGAAGATCCAGGAAAATCTCAACTTTCATGGGAAAAGACCAGCCACAGAGATAAGAGATGTTGGAATAATCTGATAAAAACTTTCAAATAGCTTTATAAAATTCCTCCACCAAGTAAAGAGAACATTTTTGAAATGAAAAGAAAGCTAGAAAGTGTCAGCCAAGGATCAAAAGATAAAAAGTATAGCTAAATGGAAAATTTCAAACAACAAAAACTCATCAAAGGGACTGAATAGCGAATGGAGATGATGGAGGATCTGGTGAACAGAAAGATACAAGAATATAAAGTCTATGATTTGAGCAACAAATAGAAAAAGATTTAAAAATAATGAATCTGTGGGTTAAGAGATCTGTGAGACAATACCAAAAGGTCTAACATTCATGTCATGGGCATTCCAGAAGGAAAGGGAAAAGAATGTAGTTTAAAAAAAAAAAATTCAAGAACTAATGGTTGAAACCTTCCTGAATTTAGTGAAAGACACAAACCTACTGATTCAAGAAGCTCAGCAACCCCAACAGGTTAAGCCCAAAAAATATCTGCAGCCAGACACATCACAATTAAACTGCTGAAAACTAAAGACAAAGAAAAAAATCTTGAAAGCTGCAAGGGAGAAATGATGCACTCCTTATAGGGAAATGCAATTTGAATAACTGTAGATATCTCCCCAGAAACCCTGGAGGCTGGAAAAAAGAGTAATAATTTTTAAGGCTGAGAGGGAAGAACTGTCAGAATTTTATATGCAGGATATCCCTCAGGATAGAAGACATTCTCAGATGAAGAAAAACAGAATTCTTGCTAACCAACCTGCTGTAAAGGAATTGCTAAAGGAAGTTCTTCAGACAGTAGGGAAATGATATCAAAGGGAAACTTGGATCTTTAGGAACAAAGGAAGAGAAACAAAAATGGTAAATATAATAGACCATAAACCATTTATCTCCTCTTGAATTCTTTAAAGTATGCATGGCCGTTGAAAATTAAAAAACCTTACATTGTCTGGTGGGGGGTTTGTTGATATATGTATATATAAGGATGAGTACTTAGCATATATGGAGCTGAATGTTAGAATAAGAACTTAATTAATGGAAAAATATTCATACTCTGGATGTGAATTATGAGCAAGGATCTGTGACCAAAAGGCCTGTTCCCACTTTCACCTGCTGAAACCCAATTAATTGTATTTATTCAGCCTTCCTGCTAAGTCCATCAAGGCTTAATGAAGTCTTTCTCACTTCCTTCCATGGCACCACCTTAGCATTTGTAACTATCTGAGGGTCCTCATAATAAACAACTAGTAGTAATAATAATAGTAGTAACAAGCATTTATTAAGTATCTTCTGTGTACCGGATGTAATACTAAGGACAAGTATTAATTCTAATTCTTAACAAACCTCTGTAAAATCAGTAATAGTATACTTGACAAAAGAGGAAAAACAGATTCAGTGTATTACATCTGCTTTATTGACAATAATTAGGCTTCAGAGGCTTTACTAAATTGTATCCACCCTGGAGCATCTTCTAGGCTCATAAGAATCTGAGCTAGAATGACATTAGTCATGTGTTTCTTTTTTTTTTTTCTTTTTTAGGTAACATTGGTTTACAACACACTATATGATTTAGGGGGGATAGGTTTACACCCCCTCAGATATAGGTTACCACACCACACCCAGCACCAAAGCACCTGTAGGTCCTTTACCAGAGATGATTGGGCCCCCTCCCTCCTTTGTTCCCATCCCCACTCTCCCTTTCCCTCTAGTAGCCTCAATTCTGCGTCATATGTTTAGGGTTTGTTTGGTTCGGTTTTGTCATTTCCTTTGTTTTCTCTGTATTCCACATATGAGTGAAATCACTCAATATTTGTCTTTGTCCTTCTGACTTATTTCACTTAGCATAATACTCTCCAATTCCATACATGTCACAAATGGCAAGATTTGTCTTTATAGGAGAGTAGTATTCCTTCATATAAACATACCACAGCTTCTTAATCCACTCCTCTGTCATTGAGCACTTAGGCTATTTCCATAATTTGGCTCTTGTAACTAGGACTGCAATGAACATAGGAGTGCATGTCTCTATTCATATTAATGTTTGGGTGGATACCTAAGAGTAGAATTGCTGGATTATACGGTAGGTCTAATTTTAATATTTTGAATAACCTCTATATTGTTTTCCATAGGGGTTAGACTAGCCTATATTCCCATCAACAGTGTAGAAGTCCTTTTTCTCCACATACTAACCAGTACTTGTTTCTGGTCTTTTTGATGGGAGTCATTCTCACTGGAATAAGGTGGCATCTCATTGTGGTTTTGATTTGCACTTCTCTGATGGTAAGTGATACTGAACATTTTTCCTGTGCTTCTAGCCTACCTGCTCATCTTTGGAGAAGTGCCTATTTAGCTCTTCTTCCCATTTTTTGATTGGGTTCTTCATTTCTTCTTACTGAGTTGTATGAGTTCTTTGTAGATCTTGGAACTTAGCCCTTGTCAGATATATGACATGCAGATATTATCTCCCAGTTCAGTAGGATTTTGTTTCATGTTAATAATAGTTTCACTATTCAGAAGTTTTTTAGTTTGTAGTCCCATTTGTTCATTTTTACTTTTGTTTTTCTTGCAGTTGAATTCAACTCCCCAAAGACATCCCTGCAGTCAATGTCATGGAGTGTTTTGCCTCTGATTTTTTGTGTATTTTATGGGTTCCAGTCTTAGATCCAAGGTTTTAATCCACGTTGAGTTAATTTTTGTGTGAGAGTGGCCTAATTTCATTTTTCTGCATGTGACTGTCCAGTTTTCCCAGCACCATTTTTGAAGAGACATCCCTTCCTCCATTGTGTCCTCTGGGATCCTTTGCCATAGACTGTCCATATAAATGTGTATTTCTGGGCTCTCAATTATATTTCAATGGTTTGTGTGTCTATTTTTATTCTCATACTGTACTGCTTTGAGTACTATATGTGTCTCTACATTAATCCTCTAATTCTGCTTCTGACAATTGAGCTGGTTTGGTTTATTTCGTAATTGAGTTCAACCCACAAGAAAGGACAAGCCAATCAAGTTTGTAAAATGGTCGCCCTTGACTATGTCTCTTAAGCTTCCTCTTAGTTGCCAAATAACATCCAGGAAAAGGCTGAGAGGACTGAAGGCAGTTTTGTGCAAACTGCAGAAACATTCTTGATTCTCAGTGAGACCAGAATAAAACAATTTACGTTTCTGAGCATCAATGCCTTCCACTGACCTTGCCGTTGAATGTTTGTGATTTCAGTGCTGCAGCACATTCTAAGTTCAAAGTAAGATGGATATATCTTAGTAATACATGTTGGAGAAAAATCAATTTCTATGATAAATGGTGTGATTCTGGTCTTGGGGCATTGTGGGCAGCCCTGTCAGAGCACAGCACATCCACTCCTAAAAGGCTGCGGCTCTTTTGGAGCACCATGAATGCTTGTTCCCTTGAAATGGGTTAGGCCTGATTGCAGTGCACAGGAAAATAATAGTATCTCACCACTCAATTATAATACCTTCTATGGCCAGAATACATTCACCTCATATTAAAATCCCCCTCCCCCTCTCCCCACAAAGATGATGGCATTAGGAGCTGGAGCTTTTGTGGGGTGCTAAAGTCATAAGGGTGGAGTCCTCATGAATGGGACTAGTGTCCTCACAAAGGAGGTTCCAGAGAGCTCCCTAGCCCCTTCTGCACACAGAGAGTGACCACTATAAACCAGGAAAAAGGCCTTCCTTCAACTGCCT
The DNA here is from genome assembly GCA_004024925.1 of Scalopus aquaticus. Classification (NCBI taxonomy): domain Eukaryota; kingdom Metazoa; phylum Chordata; class Mammalia; order Eulipotyphla; family Talpidae; genus Scalopus; species Scalopus aquaticus. The sequence continues at coordinate 4,631 of PVIJ01008745.1, forward strand.
TGGCACTTTGGTCTTTGAATTCCCAGGCTCCTGAACTGTGAGCAATAAATGAGAGTGGTTTATAAACCATCCAAACTGGTATCTTGCTATAGCACATGTGTCATGATGTCCTGAGACCAATTTCCAGTGGGGATATGGAAACTTCCCTGAACCAACAAGCAACACCAGCAGTGTCCCAAAATTCAACTCAATTCTGACACTACCTACCTAGAGAGAACATCAGACTCCACAGGCTAAGGAATCAGTTTCCCAAAACCATCCTGGACTTCAGACAGCCACAGCCAGTCCAGGATGCCACCTGGGCTTCTGGCCAACAGTTTGAGGGTCTCAAACCCCATCCTCATACTTCAGGTTTCCCACCCAAGCCCCAGATTACTATACACGCTCTGACTTACTGTAGGTTTCCAGGACACCCCTGTCAGGTTTCATTAATTTGTGAGAATGGCTCACAGAACTCAGGAAACCTGTTTACTCACTGAATCACCGTGTATTACAAAGAATCCTCAAGGATATGAATCAGCGGACAGATGCACAGGGCAAGGCGTAGGGGAAAGGCACGGGATTTGGTGTGCTCTCCATTCTTGCAAACCCCCCAATCACAGGCCTAGACTGTCCCTTAAGCCCCCTTCTGGGTTTTTATGGAGGCTTCATTATATAGGAAGACTGAAAAACTCACTCACCATTGACAATTCAAGATCCAGCCCTCCCCCCACCCAGGAAATCAGAGGGCAGAACTGAAAGTTCCACCCTCTGCTTGTGTAGATTTCCCTGGCAACCAGCCCCCCTTCAGGTGGTGTCCAAAATCACCTCATTTACATAACAAAAGATACCTTTCCACTCAACAGAAAATTCCAAGCCTTTGCAGTGGGGTGGGGGGGAAGGGGAAGGTAGTATTGGAAGTGGGGCTGAAAACCAAATATGTATGAGAAATAAATTTTGGTCATCTGAATGACATATATACACACACGTGGAATTTATACAAATATACGTACACATATATTTCCCATAAATCACAATAAGCATATGAGCAAATAGACCAATGCATTATCTGAGGGAGCTCTCAAGGACGAGGTCTATTGTGTTGGGCACTGAAGTAGAGATAGAATTTGGACTTGTAGAAACGAGACTGTAAGGGGCAGGGTGCATATGGTATTCCAAGCTGAGAAGGCAAGAGCAGAAAGCAGGCCACGGAGTGGGGAACAGAGTGTGACTGGGGCACAGGGTATGGGTTCAAAAGAAGAAAAGCACAAAGCAGGCTGGGGGCCTGAGGGGCAGGAGAGCAGGATGCGGGAAGAAGGGGAAGAGGCAGGCAGAGGCCTGTTCAATCCTCCCTGCTTGCCTCCCACATCCCAGTGGGGGCCACTGAAAGCTTTTGTGTGCGGAGGAACTGGCATCGGCAGCCTTGAGGATAGAAAGACCACTGTGTACAAAAGGTAGCGGGAGGGAGAGGGATAGCAGGCTCCTGAACAAGAACTGATGGGGCCTGAAACAAGGCAGTAGTTGTAAGGATGGACATCATTTCTGGCATTAGTGAGGAATTTTACAAAATGAGCACAAATTGGTGGGAGCGGGGTAAGCCTGGAGTCTACTGGTTACATTGTTCTGCTTTGAATTGCTACTGGATGCTTCACTACCGGAGATCTTAATGCCAGCTCAAGTTCTATGGTCTGTACAATTACAAACCAACCCCAGACTACTGCCACCCTGAGTTTCCAGAAAATGCCACCCACTCCCAGCCAGTGTACTACTTACCGCCTTCGGGAAGGGACTGCCCTCTGGGTTTCTCACGGAACATAATCAGGAAGCCCTGCTCTCCACCTGGTTCAAACTCATCCCGTCTGCAGTGCCAGCAGGGCACAGAGCAGGTTCTCTACTGATTCAGGCCAATGGGTACAGGAGGAGTTCTCGAGCCCTCAGTGGCTTTTTCAGGCTTGTAATGATCTTTCTACACCATTTGTAATGAGGCCACCAGGTGCCGGGCAGGCAGGGGTTGGGGGACTAGGAGGCTGCCAGGCCTCCTAGCCCCCAGGGAATCTTTACTCTTTCTGGACTCTGAGATATCTTCACTGGCCTCCAGGGCACTCCCTACACGGTGCTCTGCCACCTCCCTTCCTCTGCTGCTGCGCTTACATGCTCAGTCTCTCGGCTCAGCTGCGCCCACTCACACACGCCCACACGGTACTCCAGGTGCCGCCTTCATGCACACGTGTAAGCCCACAGGTGCTGACCATTGATGCTAATGGCGGAAGGGCGGCAAAAACCTCCCAACTTGCATTTACCCTACAGCGTCTCATAGAGCAAGACAGCAGCAGCCGGCAAAGCCCCACTGTCTTTGTCTTTGCCAAAAAGGCTCCCATATCAATAAATTGTCCCTTTCCCGGTCCTGATATCCTCCCAGCCCCAGAGCTCCACCCACACATAACCCCTACATTCTCGGCTGCCTAACACCTAGGTCTTACAATTCTTTCAGAATGTGTGCTCTTTTCTGCATTTGGCTGTGCTTTACTCTGACTCTGGTTCTGGTCTGGAGGCTAATCATGGTGGGGCAGATCTTAAGGAGGATAGAACACTCTTGCCAGATCATATTTGCAGCAGTATTTGGCAGATTCCTATCAGTACCACATGCCATGAGTCAAGACAATTATGAACCAAGCACAGGAAGCACCCACTACCAAAAGGCATTTATTTGATAATTTCAAACATAAGCACAAACCCTAAGACAGTTCAAGAATGCTTTAGAATTCTGCCATTGTTTGGGAGCATTTCGTCTCCGGCCCACTCTTTTTTGCCCTCAGGCCTTGATTTGCCTCCTCCTCACAGCTGAGAGCATTAACAGCTTTGGCTCCCTGCCACTGTTCTGTTGGCCTTGGTCTGGAAAATGAGGAGCCAGAGTCCTGCTTAGAATACAAAGCAGGAGATGTTGGGCTGTGGGAAACCTGAGAGCATACTCAGTCACTTAAAAATCTTGTTATTTGTGCAGCCCCAAGCTCAAGAAATGAATTCAGAAAGAAAATGAAAAAAATAACAAGACAGATAGCAGGAGTGCAGCCTCCCCTAAGAAAGGCTGTCAGCTGAAACCGATTTGGACAGCTCAGTTCAGTCTCAGCTCGTGAACTTCCCTTTACCTCACAAAAGCCCTTCAGCACAGTGCATGTGTGCGCGTGTGCACACGCATATGCACGCATGCACACTGAAGGCACACTGGAATTTCAGTGATAGTCACCATGAAAGAAGTAAAGGAAGCTTGCTTTCTTCTATTTAAGTGATCATGTCTGGGAATTTGATCTCTGAAACTTACCATCTTCTGAAGAAGTCTTAGGTGAAACTAGTTGCTCAGTTATCCTGGACCTGCAAAATGAATTTTTAGGAGACACGTTAGGTAACTGGATCTCAGGAGAAAAGAGGAAAATTCCAGAAGTTGTTCTTGGTGCCCTTGTTTAAACATCTCATATTGTGTGATAACCATAGAAAGGGGAGGTTCTAGGTTCCCTGCCCCACCCAGGAAAGGGTGGAGCTGAGCAGCCAGAAAAGACTGGAAGTGATACTGGGCAAATGGGGCTTCAAAATTGCCAAAGGCACTGCCCAAATTGCTTACCAGTCACTATCTTGGTTCTGCACCCTTGCACACAATTGCAAGACCAAGACCACTCAGGCTTAGGGAACAGTAACAATGGGACTTATTTAACAAACAGGAAAAAGCAAAGAATTACTAAAGTCAACATATGGCTGTTTCCCTTACTTAAAGCAATGTCCAGTCCTTTAAGTCCCAGAAAAGTAACAAAGGTGATGTCTTCCCGCCACTGCTGGAGCTCCTCTTCCAAACAATAGGACACATTCCAAAATGGTGTCTTCCTTTTTCTGTAGAAGTGCAACAGCCAGAGTGTAGGCCAGGTTCCAACCCACAAGGATGACACAGAACACAACTGGAGATGCTCCCTGAACTGCCATGGTGCCCCAGCACAGCATCAGGCCAACAACACTGCAAACAGCAACTACAGCGGCCAGATGGCCCAACAGACTACACTCGTGCATTTTAGGAAGGCGCCTGCTTCAGGCCTCTGCCTTCTTCCTTTGGCTGCAGTAAAACAAAACTGGGAGCAGTTTCCACCGCTCAGTTACTTGCAAAGCCTCCAAAGTCTCTGGCCCCAAAGTTACTTAAGATTCCAAAAACGCTCAATCTGAAACTCTATATCCCAGGGGCTCAAAACTTCTGTTGTCTGATTTCCAAACTCTCAATCTTGGTGACTACATTTTCTGCCGCTTCTTTTCCTACATCATGGTGATTGCTTCCTCTATTCCTTCAGCATGGCGACTACTTCTATTCCTCCATCATGGCCACTGATTTCTCTATTTCTTCAGTCCCTTTTATTTTTCATCAGAATCTCCACCCCAAACTGCAGAACTTAGCATTTTTCCTGGGGCTAGTCATGCTCACCAACTCCCTCCAGGGGGCGCCACCTTTACTGGGCTTTGGACTCAGCCCGGTTACAGAAGGACTTGGGAAAAGGAGAGATGACCTGGAAGAGGTACATGGAACAGAGAGGTAAGTGAAGAAGCCTGGTTTGCTTCTCAGCCTTGGACTTGTATCAAAGACTTGGAGGACAAGGAAGGCCACACTTAAAGAGACAGAGACTTGGGTGAGAGACCCATGGGGAGGCTGACATTGGCAGCCTTTATCTTGACTTGTATTATCATTTTGCTCTTTTCCTTCTGGACTTGCTGGGTCCCATCTGCCCCTTTTCTATGGTTCCCTGCCAAAAGGTGACTTTGACTTGTGGCAAGCCTTTTTGGGCCTCAGTGGTTCTATTTTGAGCCAACCATGTTTTACTGGGCATTTACCCACAAGGGGATGGGAAACTGGGTGTTTCATGGGAAAAATATTTTAGCCATATTCTTTCTATTCTCTCTATTGCATAATTGTATTAAAGTTCTTCTCTACTGACGGTCTTATACACTAAGAATACGTTTTGTCTTTATGTGGTGTTTGGTGGAACCCACTAGAGCATGCAGGTTTGGGGGTCCTGGGGTTCTGCAGTCTGCCATTAACAATGTCTTTCTGCCTGCCTGTATTTTTCTAAACCTAGAAATGAAGGATTTGAAGCTCTAAAATATTTGAAGAGCCATGACCCAGAGCTCACCAGAGTGCCTACACCTGAATGTTCTAAAAATAAAATGGCTTCTGTGCACCTCAGAAAGATCAATCTTACCTTCCATCTGGCACTGTTCACCTGGTGGTGGAGAAAACAATGAAAGGCAAATTCCTGAAACTATGGTGGTCATGATAGTCATTTCCTTTTTCTGCTTATCTCGCAAGAACAGCAGCAGAATGGTCTTGCAACAATGGAACAAAAAATACCCCTACCCATTTTAAACAAGGAAAAACAATTGATTTTTCATAAGTTGAGAAGATGTGTTTCAGAGCATAGGCCCAAGAGTGTTCACTGCCCTTGTGGTGACATGTCATTCCCCGGATGGACAATAGCCTTGGACGATGGAACTAAGATGCCTGACAACATTCAGAAGCAAAGAGTGTTCTTCAAGGGTGTAGCAGCAAGAAGACATCAAGAACAGGTTGTCTATGGAGCTGCGCAGACAGGTCAAAGGACAAGTCCTGGAGCCCTTGGAGGCTTTGGCAGGCTTTTAATCACCTTTTGTAGCAAGGCACCCATGTACAAGGCAGGCAAGGTGGCCAGGAGGCTAGCAGGCCTCCTAGCTCCTAGCAAATCTTCACTTTCTCGGGGGTTCTCTGGTGGAGTCTCGGGGTCTCGCTGCATGCTCTCACCACTGCTGCCGCGCTCTTCTTCCTCGTGTTCTCTGCGTCTCTGGCTCTCGCAAGCCATGCCCTTCTTCAAGAGCCCATCATTACCTCTCATGGTGGCAGGGTGAAAAATCCTAACCATCTTTTTTCACTTGCCCCACGAAGAGGTTTGTTCTTCAACCCCCTAAACACTGCCCAAAGCCCCATCCTCAGGGAGACTGATTTTAGATCCTTGTCTCCAATGCCTGTCGGGTAACCTTGCATTAAATTACTTCTTTTCTCAAAGCTGATGGATTCGTTTTTTGGCCTCTGTGCCATAAGGTAGTAGGCCCACATTCCACATCATTGCATCCCAATCCTTTCAAGACCAGTCAAGTACCACCTTCTCCTTGGGAACTTCTAAAATACCAACCCAGTTCTCTAGGATTTAAAAAATTCTGTTGTTAGCCCCCATCCTGACCTGACCTGGGATGCAGTCTTGCTCACCCACTGACTCCAGGTCTACCCAGCACTTTAGATGCTTCCCCTAGATGAGGAGCACTCCCTCACCTTCAGAAAAGAGGTGGGGAGAAATGAAACTATAATAGTAAGTAAAAAAAACCAAAGTTCAGAGTTCTGTGTATGTTAAGCTACTAATTATTTAAAAAGGAAAGAAAGTGATTGTAAATTAATTTGCTTGCATGTACATAAAGTATGTCTCACAGAAGACACAAGAAACTAATTGTATTGCTTCTCTCTGAGGAAACTGTATGCTTTTGTGGATTTTGAATTTTGAAACACAGGAACGCATTTTCTATTCAACATGAAATGATTAAACACAATTTAAAATACAGATTTTATTTCGAGAACATTTTTATTCACCATAATTTCAAGGTTCACTAGGCAAGGTGGGAATGACAAGTGTCCTTGTGAAGGAGAACACTGATCTACAGACTGTACATCAGTCTGCAGGGCTCAGTGTCAGCATTGTGGATCTTTGGGAGACAAGTGGAGCTAGATGAGTGACAATCAGACTGTAACTCCTTAGGCCTTCAGTAGCATTTCTGAACCCAAACATCATGAGCGTAACCAGACTTTTAAAAAGTGGAGACAAAGATGAGGCTTAGAAGCAACTAGTAGGGGCCAAAGTGAGTTGGTACACAGGACAGAGAACCTGATCCCGGGTGCTCTGGATGAAGACGGTGAGAAATCCACAGAAGTTGCAAGAAAGGTGTGAGTTACACACAGGCTGGAGAACTGAGTCAGGTCCCCAATAAAAAAGTTTATCTGACAACTCCGATGCCCAAAAATAGATGACTGGATCAAGAAGATGTGGGACATATACACAATGGGATACTATTCAGCAATCAAAAAAGATAAACTCATGCAATTCACAGCAACGTGGATGGAGCTAGAAGGGATCATGCTGCTCAGGGAAATAAGCCAGAAGGAAAAGAAAAATACCAAATGGTTTCACTCACAGGAGGAATATAGGGGAACCAAACAAGAGATCAGGAGGAGAAAATAACAAAACCAAAACAAAAACTAGCAGGCAACCATAAAAACCATAAATGAGAGACATTTAGCGAGGGAGGGGGAGGATAAGGATTCAAAACATGGGAGAAAAAGAGCACAAGGGACTATGGTGACAGTTCATGGGTGAATTGGTGGTGGGTAACCCACGGGGAATACACAAAATCTAAAAAATATAAGTTATATACACATACATATATACATGTGTGTGTGTGTGTGTGTGTGTACGTAATTTTTTTTTTTTAAAGTTTGAGTGCCTGCTGACATGGAGACCAAAGTTATGCTGGGAGGAAAGTTGCTTCTGAGACACAGGCAGCACAGGCCCCAGGCAGTACCAGTGCTGGCCCATACAGAGAATGTATGTGTGATCAGGGAATGTCCCTTCTTCCTCAAAACACTGTGCTCAAAACATCTGCCAGAAAAGCACCCAAGGTAGGATGACTGCTCTGTGAATTCCACCTCTTAGGTTGTGCAATCAACAACATATTCAGTCACTTGTGACTGCAGGGGACAATGTCGAGTCAGTGGCAAGGAGCCTGCCAGGACACATTTGTGATTCCCATACAGGCCAGATTGCCTGTTTTTTATAAAACCCACTATAGTAAAACACATACCTGTAACACTCATATTCTGCTTTTATGGAACAAAAACCTTAACAGGTAACTGACATTTCAAAAAAAAATATTATGAGTAAGACTTCTCTTAAATAGATAAGCTCTACTTTTCTCTTTTACCATCCATTCTGATCTATACATGCACCCACGCACCCTATTTCTTCACTGTAGGGTTATGTCCAAGAAGTTTAGAGCCATTCATTAGCCATCAGGTCATGGCGCCTGCCTACATCTTTGATCCCATCTTTATCGTCTCTCCCTTTGCTCCTTAGTCCATGAAAAGTATTGAGCTCTTTCCCACCCCATGCTTTAGTATTTGCTATTCCTTCTACTTGGTACATTCGTCTTTTTCTCTTTCCTGTGGTTTGCTCATGGTCATCCAATGTCATAGCCTCAAGGAGGTCACCCTAACTACATGGTGTAGTTCATTTTTTTCTAATGAATACCTATCAGTTGACTTACCTATCAGCAGTTTTTAAAGCACAAGAATGGCTTGTGTGATGATTCCCTGAACCCCAATTTCGTATAACTCAAAGAGCCCCATATAAAGATAGGGTAGTTAATGACAGCCTACGTTTTTATATTCATAGTAGTAGGGTTGCATGCTATGTGTCTCAAGAAACAAAAAAGTTCAACTCCTAACCCCTGGTACCTATGAATGTAATCTTAGTCAGAAGTAGGTACAATAAAAATGAGTAAGATGGGGGCCTCCCTGGTGGCGCAGCGGTTGAGCGCTGCGCTGTGGAGCTGTTGGCAGCACACGATGCGAGTTCGAAGCCCAGCCGGGGGGAATCCCACATGGTGCGGCAGACCTCTCCTGCCTCGCCCGCTGCTCCCCTCAGCAGTGTATTTCTGATCTGCCTGTTCTGCTCCCTCCTCTGTCTCTGGTGAACACTCTCGCCACCCCATACCTCTGGCCTGTACCCCAGCTTGTATGTATAAATAAATAAATCTTTAAAAAAAAAACAAAACCAGTAAGATTGGAGCCCATCACCGCAATAGTCTGAGTTCCATCCCCAGCCAGAGAGCTAACCCACATATGGTGCAGCAGACCTCTTCTGTCTCACTTGCTGGTCCCCTCAGCAGTGTAATTCAGTAGATCCGCCTGTTCTCCCCACTCTGTCTCTGGTGAATCCTCTCACCCCCTCACCACTGGTCTATACCTTAGTTTTCTACACAACAAAAGAAAAAGAAAAAATAGTAAGATGGGCATTAATCCGGTATTACTGTTGTCCTTAGAAAAGACAACAGGGATACATACAGAGAACATCCTGCAACAACAGCGGAAGAGACTGGAGCGATGAGACTCGAACCATGGAACACCAAGCAGTGCCAGAAGTATCCGTTGTCCACTATCTGGGTAAAACGCGATGATTTCTGAAATAAAATCTAATTCTAAAGTTTGTTAATTTTATGAAAAATTATTAGTAAGGAAATGAAGTAAGGCATAATGTAGGATTTGGAGGATCTGGAGATGAAGTGGGTATTATTTCATGAAGTAAAATACGCTAATCAAAACCATTTCATCTAGACCAATGTTACTCCAACTTTTGAAGCAAAAAAAAAATAAGACATATTTGATTCACCAAGCCATTAAATTTCTCACTAAACTTTTGCCACTGACCTGGGAAAACAGAAAATATTAGAGTGATGTTAAGATGTTCTCATAGATTGTTTTAATAGCTATAATACTTTTTTTTAAATATTTACTTACGCATACAAGAACTGAGGTGTAGGCCAGGAGTGTGGGGTGGTAAGAGGATTCACCAGAGACAGAGTGGGGAGCAGACCAGGTGGATCTACTAAAAAACACTGCTGAGGGGAGAAGTGGGCGAGACAGGAGAGGTCTGCTGTGCCATGTGGGAAGCTCCTTGGCTGAGGATGGAACTTGTGCTGCAGTGGCTCTGGATAGCTTCATAGTGCTGAGACTTAACCTGTTGCATCACCAGGGAGGCCCTATAATACTTTTTAAAGTCATGTCCTGAATGAAGTTATATCAGCCTTTTAGGACATCTTTGGGACACAAATCGCATTAGCTTAAGGTCTCAGTTGGTTCATCAAGAGTAATGTAATTAATTCTGTCGGAAGTCAGGATTTCATAGAATGGAAATTTTATTTTTACATACACTAAAAATGATGCTTGGAAGCCCTATAATCACTGAGAGAACTTATCTTTCTGTCTGCATTTTCAGAATGGGTTGTGATGTGAGCAGCACTTTAGTGGGGAATTCTATCTAAATTTACATGTATAAGGATGGAACCACTGATGGTCAAGTACGGGACCACAGAAAGAACTCAGCTTAGAATCACATCAGGCCCTGTCCAAACTCTACTACTTATTAGTGGTGAGATCTGGCTCTGTTTATTTCCTCTTTAAATTGTGAAATTCCTCATTTATTAAGGAGCAGGGAGGACAAATCTAGATCATTCCCAAAATGCTTTCAAGCTCTAAAGTACTGTTGCCTGTGGACATTTTTATTCTGAATAATGTGTAGCATATTTATATTTGGCTCACAATTTCAGTTAGGCTTTCATCCATTTTTAAGCCAATAAATCTCACTGATCTCTCAGTCCCTCTACATGCCACACAAGCTAGCTAGACTAAGGTTGGAGGAGACTTAAAATAGACTCTGTCTACCAGTCTCCCCCAAACCCTGACAACTGAGGAATTTGTGTATCACACAAAGATAGCTTAGTCCAGGAAAAAAATGGAACTCCAAACTGAGATCCATTCACCAAACCATGTACCCACCAGCCTGCATTATCCAGAAGCAGCACCTTTCTTCTTTCAAAGGTACCAAAGAGGCTCAGAGTGGCCCTGCTCCCAACTTTGGATTTCAGCTTGTAAGAGACTGCTGGGTTCCTTATTTCATAAAAAGCAGTTAAACAAACATCTTATTTCTAGTAATTGCTACTTTTTATTACCACTGTTCTTAAGGATGATGAAGCACCTACATGCACATGTGCTTCCGGACCCTTCAAACCACAATGGCTAGACAATTTCAAATTGTAATCGTCCTTCTATCATCCATTCTATACATGACAATATAAGCTGCTTGTTGTAGTTTAATTGCTAGGCTTAAATTGTTACTTTTGTGATTTGTCCTGACTAGCAGCTTATTTATCTGTTTAACTTGATTCAGCTCATGTGGTGCCTCTCCAGGTAAATGGATAAAGCAAAGTCTCGAATGGATAGAACCCAACTCAATCTACTCCAGTCACCCAAATTAAAGCTGCTTGACCCTGGAAGAACATAGATGCACTGGGTCCTAATACCAATCTTCTGTCAGTGGCATCCCTGAATCTTTAAGCAAGTGTGTTTTAATGATCTGTTTAGAAATCAACTTTCGTAAACACTGCCTCCTTCGTTGTCATGCTGTGTGTGTGTAGCGGACAAGGCTCCTTCCACGTCAGACAAGGGCAGGACGTTTGATTTCCCTAGGACAATAGGTTGACTGATGTGCTATGTGCCCAGGGACTGATCAGTGGAAAGCCTTGTTAATAAGACTGGAGCCAAGGGTGGGTGTCGGAGGCCAGCTCCAACGGATGTCTCTGGTTGGGTCCCGGGGAGGGTGGAGAAGGCACAATGGCAAGAGAAGCACGAGTGAGAGATAGCACACACCAGAGAGTGTGATCAGGCTGTTCAGCTTTATTTCCCCCAAAGCAGGGTTTATATTTCATCAAAAATAGGCTAGTAAGCATAACTTTTAAGAAAAATTAATTACAGACAATGGCAGGGTGATTACAGATATTCAGATGCATAATCAATTGCATACTTTAAGGAGAATCAAGGAACTTCTGGAAAAATGTCTGTTGTTTGATGTAAATTCCAGTAAAGTACCGGATATAATCTAAATTCCAGTAAGGTTCAGAATGTAATCTTCAACCTTCGCCCTAGGCCTAGGGTTGAGGCTGCTGTCTTAATACCTATTGTCTGAAACTAAGACCTTAATAAAAGAAACCATCTTTATGCTAACCTCTGGAGGAAATAGTCTGAGGAACTGTATGTTGATTTTTCAAGGCAAGGAAGGAAAATAGGGGAAGGGATTAAATGTTCTTGTTTTAAACATTAACCCTTGACTGGGCAAGGACACTTCACTATCAGAAGGACATCACGGTGCCAGGACCTAATGAGAAAGGCTAGTGCATGCAGGCATAGTAGAGAAACTTAATTATTGTTCTTACCTGAAATTATACTTATTTGCGAGCAGAAATATTGCATCCTGACTTTTATAGGAACACTTCCTTGAAAGCTCTTAACCCATAAAGTGACCTTGTCAAAACAATATGGGCCCATCTAGGCTTCGACAGGTGGGGTCAGAGTGTATCAGCACTCACTCTCCCTAGAGTCTAAAATCCAGTATTCAGTTTGACCCACCCTTTACTCTGTCAATAAAAAGGCCAGGATCTTGCTCCTGAGCAGCATCCTCCATCCTACAGCCTGCTCCCCTACTCCTGTCTCTTACCACTGCAGTGTAGCTGACGCAAAAACGTTGCACTTGGGAAGAGTATAACCAGGCTGAACCAAGTTTCCATCCTGCCTGTCATCCCCCTTTTCTTAAGACCAGATGAATTTATTGTGACACTACTGAAGTCTAAGGTTCAGAATCCATCATTTCCACTGGTCCTTTCCAAAGCGCTGGCAATTTTTTCGTAGAAAGCAAGGAGATGGGGGCCTCCCTGGTGGTGCAATGGGTTAAGCACAGCACTATGAAGCTATCCAGTGCCACTGAAGCACAAGTTGGAAACCAGCCCAGGGAGATTGCCACATGGCGCAGCAGACCTCTCCTGCCTTGCCTGCTGCTCCCCTCAGCAGTGTACTTCGGTCAGTCTGCCTGTTCCGCTCCCCACTCTGTCTCGGTGAATCCTCTCACCACTCCACCCCTCTGGTCTACACTCCAGCTTGTATGCATCAATAAATAAATCTTTAAAAAAAAAAATCAAGATGATCGGCAAGAATGTAGCCCCAAAATGTAGGTATATTGGCCAAGATGTATTAACGGAACTGTTTACCATCTCACTTGAAACAGACACTGGGAAAATAATACATGGTCTTCATACACTCGACAGGAGCCAGCAGTGCATCACTGATCAACAAATGAGGTGAGTCCTATGACTGCCCATCTCACCGCTATCTAGAAAAAGCTCACAGGCTGAAGCAGAGAAAGGGGAACCCAATGGTATGAGCTGCATAGATGAAGCTGGAGTCCACCTAGGACCTGGTGACCACATATCACTGGGCAGAGCACAGAGAAAGGAGTCACACAGAGAACTCAGATCTGCACTAAGGGATATCTGCGACGTCAGGTGAGTAATCATCAGCAATGCATGTGAAGAAACTACTCCAGATCCAGGAAAAAATATTAGAAATTACCAAAGGGAAGACTCCTCAAAGCTTAAACAAAACTGAAAATTATTTGTGTTCCCATGGAGGCAGGAGTACAAAGGGGCACATAATTCCTAAAACATCAAGTATTCAACAGAATATGGCTTCTCTGGTAGGCAAATATTAGCCTGAGATAAATGTCTGGCCTAGTCCTCCCTAATAGTTCTCAAGCACATTAAAAAGGATCTCAGAACAAAGCCCAAGATTTCTTTTTTTTTAAAGATTTATTTATTTATGCATACAAGCTGGGGTACAGGGCAGAGGTGTGGGGCGGCGAGAGGGTTCACCAGAGACAGAACGGGGAACAGAATAGGCAGATCAACGGAAATACACTGCTGAGGGGAGGGGGGCAGGCAGGAGAGGTCTGCTGCCATGTGGAATCTCCCCGGCTGGGCGTGGAACTCACATCGCAGCTGCCGACAGCTCCACAGTGCAGCGCTTAACCGCTGAGCCACGAGGGAGGCCCACAAAGCTCAAGATTATCTACAGGATATAAAACTTAAGTACCCCCAAATGGTAAACCTCACAAATTATATTTTATATGCTTAAGTCACTTTCGTGTAAACATGTAAAATAGACATAGAAAATAAAAATTTTAGAGACCTACCTATTGTTCAGTCACCCTTACTATGTTTTCCCAAGAAATTATAAAACTAGATGTGAAGGGCCTCCCTGGTGGCGCAAGGGGTTAAGTCTCAGCACTATGAAGCTATTAATAGCCACTGCAGCACAAGTTCTGTAACAGGGTGGTCCCCAGGAAAAAGGGTGTGTCCCAGGTTCCCTGTCCCACCCAAGGTAGGGTGGAACTGAGCAGGATGTAAGAAACTGGAGAAGACAGACAGGACACATACAGAGGAGACAGAACACACAGAAGACAGGAGGAGAAGGATGGAAAGCCATGAGGCCCAAGGAGCAGAGAGACTTGTAAAGAATCTGCACTGGCCTGGACTGACTGAAAGAGATGTGGGCGAGACCGGTGGGGAAGTTAACGATGGCTGTGTTGATTTTGGTTTTGATCTTGCTCTGTTCCTCTTAGAATTGTGTTTCTGACCCTTTTGTATGGGTCCCTGCTGAAAGGTATTTTGGTTCCTCCCAGAATTGTCTGCCTGTTTCTGACCCTTGTGTGTGGGTCCCTGCCAAAAGTTGTTCTAGACTTGTGGCAGGCTTTCGAGACTTGCTTTGGACCAATCCCATTTGGGTGGACTTTTACCCACGAGGAGTGGGGTAACACTAGGTGCTTGACTTAGATACTATAGTCTTTGTCTTCTGTCTTTTCTAATTGTATTCAAGTTTCTTTCCACAAAAGGTCCTATATGTTTTGTATTGATGAGGCAGATGGCAGAACCCATTTAGAACAGGGTAGGTCTGGGGTTTCGGGGGTGCCCCTCTCCCTGTCCTGTAATAGTTCCATCCTAGGACAGGGAGCTTCCCACATGGCACAGCAGACCTCCCCTGTCTAGCCCATTTCTCCCCTCAGCAGTGTATTTCAGTCACTCTGCCTGTTGTGCTCCCCACTCTGTCTCTGGTGTATCCTCTCACCGCCCCCCCCCACACCTTTGGCCTGCACCCCAGCTCTTGCATGCATAAATAAATCTTAAAAAAAAAAAGGCAGCTGTTTCCTATTGCTACTATCTTAAAAAAAAAACTAGATGTGATATTATTATATGTACTCTTTACGTAATTACTATTTAGAAATCATAAAATAATTCAGTGTAAGGGGTATTTTGACCTGAAATCTGCTGTCAAATAGGGCTGCTACTCCAACCTGACATTCCTCCAGGTTCTGTGGATATAACTGGAAAAGCCCAACTCACTACTGACAAGTGGTACTTTTTTTGGGTAGAACTGGGGTGTAGGCCAGAGGTGCTGGGGCTGAGAGGATTCACCAGAGACACAGTGGGGAGCAGAACAGGCAGATTAAGTGAAATACACTGCTAAAGGGAATAGCAGGCGAGACAGGAGAGGTCTGCTGTGCCTTGTATTGGTTAGCTCCCTGGCCAGGGATTGAACTCAGGCCATAATGGTGATAGTACTGAGACTTAACCCATAGGACACCAGGGAGGCCCAAGAGGTACACTTTAAAGGCCTTCCCTCTACCAGCACCTCATGCCCAGACATGTAGCTTAATATATTTGGAATCCAAAATGGCTCATGCCTTAAACCACTGAAGGCAGCTAAAACAGCTGGTCTACATAAGGAAATCATCATCACTAGACCAATTAAGCTCTCAGGTCATACAAAACTTGTAGTTTACGTATCTAATAGCTAATTAATTTTTTGAAGAGACACTGTTGACTAACAGGCTGTCTCACTTAAATGATCAACGTGAGCACATAAGCTCACACCAAATGGAGAGCTATACTTCTGATAAAGGGGAGAAGGCATTCACTTGCTGATAAAAACAGTGAAGTTTCACTGTAAAAATACTTTAGTAAGAAGCTTATTCTGTGAATAAAAGGGAGATTCAGAAAGCACTTATAACACTACAAAGTGTTTAATATGGAAGGCCTTGACTAGAGTTATTGCCACACAACATGAAGATTGCCTAATGTTCAAAAACCTATTTGGTAGCAATTTTGAACTCTGAAAGAGCACATTAGCACCTTTCAGTTACAAAAATAAGCTGTAAATATGCAAATAAATTTCTCAGATATAAGCAAAATTACTACTCAACACTGGCAAGATTTTACAATTTTCATTTTATTAAAAATGTAGCAATAGCTTTCTGCCCGTGAACACCAAGTAAGCATCATAACTCTCCACTTCCACTGCCATCATGTCTAAGTCAGTCTCCCAGGGGAGCATGAAAGTTGTGGAAGCTTTTCATTGGAGGGCTAAGCTTTGAAAAAAACTGGTAAGTCTGAGAAGCCATTATGAGCAATAAGGAACATACTCAGAGACTGTGTGGTAATGAGAGCTCCAAACACCAGGAGATCCAGAGGCTTTGAGTTTGTCCCGTATGGCACAGTGAAGGAGGTAGATGCAGCCACAGATATAAGGGCACACGAGGTGGATAGAAGAGTTGTGGAACCAAAGAAGTCTGTCAACAGAAGATTCTCAAAGACCCATGTTCACTTAACTATGAAAAAGATTTTTGCTGGTGACATTAAAGACACTGGAGAACATCACCTAAGAGATTATTTTGAGCAGTGTGGGAAAATTAAAACAACTGAAACCATGACTGATCAAAGCAGTAGCAAAAAGAGTACACAGCTGAGGGGAGCAGCGGGTGAGGCAGGAGAGGTCCGCTGCGCCATGTGGGAAGCTCCCTGGCTGGGTATTGAACTCATGCTGCAGTGACTCTGGATAGCTTCATAGTGCTGCACTCAACCCATTGAGCCACTAGGGAGGCCCGAGGCTCTGTCTTTTTAACCTTTGATGAGCATGATTCTGTAGACAAAGTTATCGTTCAGAAATACTATAATGTGTTGAGGGTTCCCTGGTGGTGCAAGGGGCTAACTCTCAGCACTATGAAGCTATCCATAGTCACTGTAACATGAGTTCGCTGCCTAGCCAGGAAACTAATCCACATAGCGCAGCAGACCTCTCCTGGCTCACCCACTGATTCCCTCAGCAGTGTATTTCAGTCATTCTGCCTGTTCTGCTCCCCACTCTGTCTCTGGTGAATCCTCTCACCCTATATACCTCTGGTCTACACCCCAGCTCCAGTATGCATAAATGAATCTTAAAAATACTACACTGTGAATGGCCACAACTATGAAGGAAAGCCCTAAGTAAGAGACAGCCAGTGCTCCATCCAGCCAGAGGTCAAAGTGGTTCTGGAAACTATGAAGGTGGTTTTGATGGCAACTTTGATGGCAGAGAAAATTTCAGTAGTAGAGGTGGTTTTGGTGGCAGCTGTGGTGGTGGTGGATATGGTGGCAGTGGGCATAACTATAATGGATTTGGTAATGATGGAAGTGATTTTGAAGGTGGTGGAAGCAACAATAATTTTGGCAATTACAACAATAAATCTTCAGATTTTTGACCCATGAAAAGAGGAAACTTTGGAGACAGAAGATCTGGTCCCTATGGTGGCAGAGGCCAATACTCTGCCAAACCATGAAACCAAAGTGGATATGTTGGTTCCAGCAGCAGCAGTAGCTCCTGACAGAGAGGCAGGAGGTTTTAACTGACTGCCAGGAAACAAAGCTTAGCAAGAGAGGAGAACAAGAGAAGCGACAGGGAAGCTATAGATTACAACAGATTTGTGAACTTAGCCAAGCAGTGGTGGCAGGGCCTAGCTGTTACAAAGACGACATATTTTAGACAACACTCATACACACTGACAAGAAACTCAAGGACTGTAGAATTTTTTGTGCACCCATGCTGTTGATTGCTAAATGCAATAGTCTGAGCATGACACTGAATAAAAAATGTCTTTTAAAAAATGTAGAAATATACAATAGCAACATTTGATTAATCTTTACTAGTACCATTTATAGGCAGTCCTACTCACATATATACCACTTATGCAGCATCTTTGTTTACATTTTAAAATCTCCCTTCACTAACAAACAGCATTATGTAAACAAGAGCACTATTAACCTAATCAAGATTAAGAAGGATAATATTTCGCTATTAACACTCCTCTCAAAATCAAGTTATTCCTTAAGTTATTTCCCCCAACTGTCTTATCTAACAGTAATATTAAACTGGTGAACTCAAACTATTCAACCGTAGTTCTTTCAGAATGATTTTTATGAATCTGAACTTACATATACAGTTATCTATCAAGCAAATTAATCAAGAGTAAGTGAACTATTATTCCATTCCAACCATGGGAAAGTACATCTTTGTTGTAATATATGTAAATATTCCTATAAATTGAAACTTTTTAATTAAAATGTTGGCTAGGTACAGAGCAAATTTTAAAACCATGTCAACAGACTAAAAACCTACTTTCAAAAACAATAAAATTAAAGTGTTATAAACTAGTACTTATAATCAATTGCTAGAAACTATAAAATCAACCTAACAAAAATATCATTAACAGATTTAACTTTTATTTTTTAAGCAATGTATCAATCTTTAGGCAGCATCAAAGTGTATTTAACAAAAATAAACTTACCAACAAACCCAAGATCAAATAGGGAAGCCAATTTTATTTTAAAAGATTCTTTTATTACATTTGTAATTGATTCCTGCTTCCAGAAATATAATCGAACCCTTTTAAGAGCACTGACTTTTGAAATTTGAAAAAAAAATTAATTTTAAATGACTATTAGTAAATAAACGAGAAAATAAATACTAAATAAGTAGTAAAAATAAAAAAATTAAACACAAAAGGAACATAATTTTGTGGAAATGGTTCTATTTCATAACCCACAAAATTAGATACTTTTAGTGAAAATATAAATAACTCATTAAAATGTTATTCAACCATCTCTCCAAAAGGATTCATTTTAATTGCTAACTCAACTACTAAAGATTTAAATCAAAATCATATTATTTCTAATAGATTTCTTTCAAGTTTTAAAAGCCTATTCTTACATACTATAATCCTTAAATTGAGTATCTTCAGTTCAGAGCCAGTTCAGGGTTTATTTTTTAAAGTTTTAGGATAAAGAACGCAACATATATAGGAATAAGAAATGAATATTATGACAAATTATTTTCTTGGAAAAAAAGACACTATATACATACTTAATTGAGCATGTCAAAATTTAAGCATCTGACAACTTAGAGATTAACATAGCATATACTGAACCTTTTGAAAAAAAGCAGTCTGAATAAACATTAGTGTTTGCAATTATAATTAAATGTAAACTAGTAACTAAGGACATAATTTCAGAAATTAAGGATTTATACTTGTTTTCGCACATGAAACTGACTACCTCAAAGGGCCATCTTGTATTTCCAGTTCAGTGTACACTGCTGAGAAGCAAGAACAAGAGGACCAACAGAATTTTTCTAGAATGATGAATAGCAATTACAATTTAAAGAACAGAGTCTACTCTCTGCATAATCAAGCTACAAAAGAGTAACTTCAGAAGGTCTCAAGAGTAAAATGGCTGTCTTCTTGGCCTTACCTCAAGTTTTCCTGACATCTACCTGGGATGAAAAAGCATATTCTTAAAAACAAAATACCTTGAAAAAAAAATAAAAAGAAATATATCAGCTCTTACAAGAGAACAAGGAGAAATCATGTCTCTCTCCATATCCCACCCCAGTATCTTTAGACTCAAGAAAGCTTTGCTTCCTTAAACTTTGTTAGGAAAATGATTTCACTTTCTCCAGACTTCTCATGCCCAACTTTCACAAAACATTGTCTCTAAAATTTTCAGGATTAGTTTAAAGCTAAAAAGAAAATAATTAACAGCAGGAACCAAGTTAAATATGTTAATTACTAACATAAAAAACATTTAATAGAGTCCAGAATACAAGAAAACATTCAAACTTTAAATGATTGTTTTATAGACACCACACAAACATGCACTCTCCATGGTGAAACATCTATCTCAATTAAAACAAGGTGATAAAAGTAATGCTGTTTTGAAATGCATAAACAAATACTTTCCACTAAAATACTTAGCTTTATTAGAGAAATGGTACTAAAAATAACAAAGATTCAAACAACATTTGCTCTATTCTACTTACATATCATAAATAAGACAGTTGTTGAAGCAAGACACACTCCTTTCACAATCTCTCCATATGCACCCAAGCATTCTTGTATCAGAATAAGCTGTTTACCAGCCAACCGTATGTGGTTGAATGATTAAAATGACCATCTATACTTTACATAGTAAAGCATTTTCAAAAATTTTAATATACACAGTGACAAAAAGGAAAAAAAAAACAACCAGTAATTCTGAACACATTAAGAGTAGTTAAGCAGCTTCATAATCAAACCAGGCTTCATTACTTGCAATAAGGGCAATTCTTTCCATTCTTCACCAAATACTTTCAATAGTACTAACATTAAAAGAAAACTCAAGTTGAAACCAAGTAACTAATCCGCTACTCAGCTTTTTAAATCTGTAACTCCATGAGGTAAGGCAACTGAGTAATTTGATTGTATTAGGATGCGTTAAAATTATACTTGATTTTTAATAACATGCTAATAAAAGGTATAACTTTTTAAAATAAAACAATAATGAAAAGTCCTGAAACTATGAATTAAGAATTTTAGGGAAAATATCAGCAATGCTGCCACTTTACTACTTGCATACTCTGCAAAAACGCGAGCCTAAGAATAATGGATGACCTGTATTTTTAAACTCAAGTAAATGTAGCCTTATACATAAAACCACCTCACACATTCTCCTTTAAGTACAATTTCTGCATGTCATTTATGAGAGGATGATTGAGAGGTAATAATTAAGGCCATCCAATGTAGACAACTAAAGAGTTTACTTTGATTTAAATAAAATGTTTCATTTTCAGTTATCACAGTATAAAACTGATGGTCCCAAACCTGCAATTATTTTAAGCTCTGAAGTCATTCCTGAAAACAGGACTTCCTTCTCATATTAGGTGAACTACGAAAGAAGCTCTTCTGACATACCACTTGCACACTTCTCTATGGGAGTGAATGGAATATCCACCTAAAATCCATACGAACTAAGAGTGACTAGCACATAAAAAATTCTAGAAAACATCATACCACGTTGTAGAAGGCACTAAAGCTTCAGCTTGTGCTCCCATAGCCATTTTGAAAACCCAGTTTTCTTTTTATAATATGGCACCTTTGCCATCTACAGCTGACAACACACACTGCAATATTATTCATAAGCTTGGAAATGTCCAGAAAGTTAAAAAAAAAATGCTTATTTTGTGGGGAGACCCAGTGATCTAGACACTGAATACTAATAATTGTTATTAGTATTCAACACAGTTGCTCTTCTTTTTGAAACAGAAAAGTAGCATGCATTGTCAGTTGTTTTTCAATCCACTTATTTAAAGAAATTTTTAATCTGTAAAACTATTTTAAAGAAAAACTGCTGTCCTAAACAGTGAGCAAAAGAAAACACAAGTGAGAATTTAACAATCACTATAAATTCTGTGAAGTCATGTTAAAACTTCTTACATACTCTGCACTTACAAGGGTGTGTATATATTTGCACCGATTTCAAGCACATCATCAATCTGTATATATTGAAATAAAAAGACAAAAGTAAAACAACACAAAATTCAGTAACTAGCATTTGTTTTAAAGAGCGTCCAATGCTTATCTCCAGTCTTAATGGATAGGACAAATTTGGATCTCTGATGTCCCATTTACTTGTAATGGTTCTTGGCAAACACTAATAAACCACATGACAAGTGTGTTAGCCACCATGGAAATGCACAATTTCAGAAGATGAGGAGTTTGGCCAACATCTGTTATTTTTATGATGTCCATTCTTTTTTCCATTATTCAGTAACAAGATGGCCACAAAGTCACATAACAACTAAACAAGCTGTTAGTGCACATTGTTTTACTCAATAGGACTCTTCACTGCTTAGCATCTTGTTGAGAATTAAAAGCTTTGGATTTTATTCCAGCGTGTGTTTAGAGGTGCGTTTGTCATTCCTATACTGCTTCTGTTTTGGTAGAGAGGTTTTCTTCATTTGGCTGACAATTCCCGTTTTGTTGCACTTTGTTTTCCTCAGTCCTTGGTGCATCCTTGTCATCTGCTTCTTTGCCCACACTTGAATCTGGTTCTTTATTGTGCTCCTTCTCCTACAATGAATATTAAGGTACACATTAATACATTTCTCAAGTGTTGCCTGTTATTTACATCCACTTATGACTAAAATATTTTGCTTTATTTTTTGTGAATATAACTGGGTATTTTCTTCCATTACACCTTTTCATATAAACAGGACATACAAAAATGTCAATCTGCCCTTTATAGTTCTGAGAAAAAATGGATAAATAAAATAAAATAGGTAAACACAATTTCTTTTCTTTTTTTTTTTTTTTAAGATTTATTTATTTATTCATACAAGAACCAAGGTGCAGGCCAGAGGTACAGGAGGTTAAGAGGACTCACCAGAGACAGAGTGGGGAGCAGAACAGGCAGAGTGACCAAAATACACTGCTGAGGGGAACAGCTGGCGAGGCAGGAGAGGTCCGCCGCACCATGTGGGAATCTCCCCAGGCAGGCATCGAGCCTGTGCAGCAGCAGCTCTGGATAGCATCACAGTGCTGCTCTTAACCCGCTGCGCCACCAGGGAAGCCCAGTAAACACAATTTCTATAGAAGTGTTCAAGAAATGTCGCTAACTGATATGAAAAAGTGGTATGGACATACTGGAAAAATAATTCCTGCAGATGCCAGGATAGATTTAAATATGAACATCAGAAAAGCAAAAGTAAAGGTACATGCAGAAAAGTAGTATTCCTCTTAGCAAAGACTGTTCATAAAGAACAATCCAAATTCTACCCTCATGAATCAAGAACAAGTGAGCAAGTGACTGGCACATAAAAAGCTCACTTAAAAGATGTTACCAGTGTTATTGATGATGCTAAATCTCTATCGGCATAAGAGTAAATAAAACTCTAAGATGAAAGCTCAAAAACTCATAGACTGACTTTTTGGTAGAATATGGCTTTCTAACTAAAAAACCTTTAGTTTAATAGGTTTAATAACCTATTAGTTAACTAAGTAACTTTTAGTATATACTGCAAAAGCAATGAAACTGAAACATCTATCAAATTTGCTGGAGCAAATATATTGTGGAAAACAGCAGAAGAAATCGCAGTAAAACATTTCTTACAGTATGCCATTCTATGATTCTCTAAAGCAAGGAATGCACATTTGGTTGTGGATGTGGTAAAATCAATATACTTGCTGAGGTGAACCCTATATTCCTGAATCCCATACAACATTGAAAATTGATGTTACTACAGCTTAAAAAAAAATCATGTATTTAAAAAATAGTAAGAAATATGACTGTTCAAATTTTAATTAGCTCTTACCCCTCAAAAATTTAAAGAAAATTATCAATACAACAAATCGATATAACAAATATTAATTAACAACATACAATATACAAGTTGCCCTCAAGGAACTTTTAGTCTAAAACTAATTCCATGTAATAAGTAAGTAGAATTTCAACTAAACACTAAATGACTTACTTTAAGTGAAGTACTGTTCTTCTCCAACTTTTCCTTCCCATCTCTGTCATTAGAACTCTTTCTTGTAGAGGTTGAACGTTCTCTTTCTCTTCTTTCACTGATGTGGTCCCTTTCTTTTTCTCTCTTTTTATCCTTCTTATTTCTGCTGTAAGAATATTGGTACTATGTCAGTACGCCTCTAAAAAATTAAAGACCTACTGTGTCTTTGATAAAATAATTTTATCTGACATGAACGCATTATAAACAAGCATCTCAGTAACCTGATTTGAACAAGTTACATAAATAGGTCCTATAACTTATCTACTTCACCCCATATTACAAATAATTTTTTAAAAATACACAATTCACTTCCGCAGAGGCTATCACATGTTCACATAAAACACAATTTGGTGCTGTCAATTTACTAGTTTTGACACATCCAAGATTCATTTTCTACTATGATTAGGATAAAATAAAACTTTATATAGTGCTTTCTTACTCACCTTCTCAAAGCAAAAAGTGAGTAAGCAGAAAAGAAATGAAAAGAATACGCCCAGACAGGACTGAGTGATTACTGGCAAAAACCTGAAACTTCAGATAACCTGTGTAACATACCCTCACTTACCATTACAAACAGGTTCCACCAATTCAAGAGCAAAATTTACGCAGAAGATAGAAGAACAAGTTCCATTTATAAAAACAACATACCCTAATACTGGAAAAAAATAATGCATTTCATATCAGAAGCAAAACACATAGCTTCTATTCAAAAGAGCCCTTATATGGCATTCTAAAATTTTTTTCCTTAATTTTCCTTAGTTTAAAAATAGAAACACAGACCAATGAAACAAATAAAAACAGCTAGTAAACAGACCCAGTTACATGTGGCATTTAGTATAACAAAGGTGGGGATCTCAAATCTCTGGGGAAAAAATGGTCTTCTATAAATAAAAATTTGGGGGGCAACTTGATTATCATTTGAGAAATAGTAAAAGTGAATCTCTATCTCATTCCATACACAGAAGTCCAAACAGCTTAGAGACCTAATAAACAATTGCAATAAACAATACAAGTACTTAAAGAAATCATAAATTTTTTAAAAACTCAGGTGAAAATATTTTTTCAACCATACTCAAAATTTCAGATCAGAGATTGATAAATTTGCCTACATAAATTTTTGCGAAGCAAATGAACACCAGTAGCATATTCAAAAGAAAAATGATCAAGAAAAAATATTTCCAGTATACTTATATTTTTATATATAGCTCTTAAAAGTCAAGGGAACATGCATATCAAACAAAATTAAATTCTTAAGAATAAATTTAACCAAGGAAGCAAAAGATTTACTGAAAGAAATAAAGGCATTAATAAATGGAAATACACCCCATGTTCATGGATCAGTAGGCTTAAACATTAAGATGCCATTACCCAAAGCTATCTACAAATATAATACGTATCCAAAATTCCACTGACATTTTTATTAGCCAAAATAGAAAAATCCTTCCTAAAATTCATATAAAATTTCAAAGCACCTTAAATGGTCAAAACAATCTTAAAAAGAACAAAGTTGGAAGATATAAAGTACCTGATTTCGAAACTTAATATAAACACTCACCTACGTAGTCTAATGACTTTAGACAAGGGTACCCTTCAATGAAGAAGGATGTCTTTTCAACAGTGGTACTGGGAAAACTAAATATACACATGCGAAAGAAAAAGTTGGACTCTTACCTTAATAAGTCAAAATTAACTCTAAATAGATGACAGACCTAAACATATAAAACTATAAAACTCAAAAGAAAACACAGGGCAAAAACTTCATTAACATTGGATTTGGCCATGAGTTCTTAAGATATGACACTAAAAGCACAAGCAACAAAAGCAAAAAAATAGATACATTCTGACTTCATCAAAACTTTTGTCCAATAAAGGATACAATCAAGAAAGTAAAAAACAGTTCACACAAGGGTAGAAAATACTTGCAAGATATATATCTACGAGAATATCCATTAAGTAAAGAACTACTACAGCTCAATAACAAAAACCCAAATAATCCAATTTAAAACGGACAAGACTTGATAGACATTTCTCCAAAAAACGACAGAAAAGATCAATTTACACATGAAAAGATGTTCAACCTCACTAGTCATTAGAGAAATGTGGATCAAAATGAAGAGGTACAAACCTACACTTCGGAATCACATGTAATGGTGTAAACCAACATTACCTTAATAAAAAATTAAACAATTAAAGAAAACCCATAATGAAATGTCACCACATACCCATTACATGCCTACAATCAGAGACAGACAATAAAAAGTGCCGGTGAGCATGTGGTGAAATAGGAACTCTTGCGCACTGCTAGGCAATGTAAACTGGTACATTTTGGAAAACAGTTTGGCAGTTTCTCAAAAAGATAAAGGAAGCAATTACCATACCAGGTACAGAACCAAGATAAATGAAAACAAGGGCTGACACAAAAAGTTGTACATGAGTGTTCATCATGGAGGATCGACCAATTAACGGATAAAAATTATAAACTTTTACCCATATAAAGGAACATTATTCTCCCATAAAAAGGAATGAGGTAGTGTCATGCATTGTATAATGACTAGAATACATTCTGAAAAATGCATCCTTAGGCACTTCATTGTGTGAATGTTATACAGTGTAATTATACAAATCTACCCTAGAACGCATGGCCTATCACACACCTAGGCTATATAGGGGACAGCATATTGGGACCACTGTAGAATATGTGGTCTGTTGTTGACTCAAACACCATTAGGTGATACATGACTACTGACTTATGCTACAATATTAATAAATCTCAAAAACATATGCTTACTCAAAGAAGCTAGATTCAAAAGACCACACATTATGAGTCCACAGAAACAGAAAATAAATTCGTGGGTGCCAGGAACTACGAGGAGAAACTGCAATGAGGGCAGGCTTTCTTCTGAATTAATAAAAAATGTTCAGGAATTAAGTAAAAGTAATGGTTACAAAGCATTGCACATATACTAAAAACCATGAAAGTGTACACTTGCAGTGAATTTTATAAGTGGATTATTTCTCAATTCAAAAAATAACTCCAGGTAAAGGCAGGATTGGGTAGTCACTTAACATACATGCATGTGCGTGCGTGTGCGCGCATGCACGCACGTACACACACACACACACACACAGAATGCTGTCTTTTGTGAAGTAATTCAAATATATGAATTTCTTGAATTTTGTAAAAAGAAACATGGGAAGGATAAAACAAATGACTGATCAATTACAAAGGCTGGATGAGAAGCAAGGTGGAAGGAATAGGGAAGAATGTGACACTGTGAATACCTTTTGGAGTTCACAACTAATATGAGAAAAATTTTGACTTTCATGAGCAAAGTATTTTTTTGTGGAAAAAAGGTCACCGCTATAGTATTCCATGCCTTCCACAGTTCTAACCTACAAACAGTAACTTACAAAAATGAATAACCTTCCTACACACAAACCCAACCTCCAATTGGATGACATAATGAAAGGTCTTATTTATAAAAGCAACAAAAAGTAAAATAACAATGAACTTAGAATATGCATAAAATTTGTATAAAATACACACTGAAACACTCCTGAAAAGTACAGTCTTGAAAGGACAGTGCTAAGACATACCATGTCATTGGACAGAAAAACTCACCACCATAATGCTTTATTTATTAGTAAATCTATCAATTTTCCTATGTTCATTTATCAACTTACAGCAATGTAACACAAATCATCACAGGTTTTATTTCTAGGCTATTAGACAACTGACACATTCAAGTGGAAAAATAAAATATTCAATGGTCAGGAAAGCTTAAAAAAAGTGCAACCTGACAGTATGTAGGGGAGATTAGGCCTTACTAGATATCAGAAAGTACTATACTAGCTGAATAACTAAAAGCATGGGAAACTGGTATGAAATAATCAATGAAATTAATTCAACAGTATAGAATGCCCAGAAACAGATTCAAACACAAACAGAAAACTTGGTATATGACAAAGGCTACATATCATGTTAGTGTGAGAAATACTGAGTTTGTTAATTAGCAGTATTAAAATGAGAAGGCCTCCCTGGTGGTCTAGGGGTTAAGTCTCAGCGCTATCGCCTGAGTTCAATCCCTGCCAAGGCACTAACCCACATATGGCACAGCAGATCTCTCCTGTCTCACCTGCCGCTCCCCTTGGCAGTAGATCTCCCCTATTTCAGTAAATATGCCTGTTCTGCTCCCCATTCTGTTTCTGGTGAATCCTCTCACACCCAGCAACTCTGGTCTACACCCCAATTTTCCATGCCAAAAAAACAAAACAAAATAAAAACAAAAACAAACACAGCATTAAAATGAGAGAAGTATTTGGATTCATATGACTAAGTATACACAAGAATAAACAACAAATGGATCAAACATTTAAATGAGAGAACTAAATCATAAAAGTGTAAGAAGAAACAATGAGGAATTCCATTAAAACTTAAGACTATGAAAACTTTTCTAACTTTATAACTTAAAATCTAGAAATACCACAAAAGAAAAAAATTGAGAAATTTAATGCTGTAAGAAAAATCAAAATCCTATAAAATTAAATCACACAAGCAACTGCTCAAAGGAATGACAAGCTAAGAATGATACTTGAAATCAAATCACTAAATTATCACCTCCCTATTACAAAAAGAGCACCTAGAAATTGGAGGGGTGGAGGGGTGCACAAAAAGGACACACAGAAAAATGGGCAAAATATAGACAATTCACAGTAGAGAAAATACAAATGGCCTCCAAATACATGAAGAGCCAGTCACCTTCTGCTGTATGACAAATGCAACTGAAATTTAAATATGCTCATACTATTTGTCATCTATCACAAGCACAAAAATCTGTAACTTGGATAGATAATCTGTTGTAGTTACAGGAAAAGAGGCATTCTCTTATATAGCTGGTTAAAAAGCAAGTAGCTGTCAATCCTAATAAAGAGTAATATGGAAATATCTCTCAAAATTACAAACACACTTACTCTCTGACCTAAACAATACCATGTCTGCAAACATTTCACACGTGCTAACACTACTAAATGGTGTTAGGTCCAAAGTAATTCATTACAGCATTGTATAATTAATAAGAAACTATAATTTCTAAATACATATATTAGAATAAGAAAACCCATCTTTTTCAGGTTGGTTAAATAAACTAAGGTACTGCCCTATCATGGAAGTCTATGTAGTTACAAAAATGAAGAAGCACTCTCTAACAAATATGGAAACATCTCCTGGTAGTTAAATGACAAAAGCAAGTACACAGAAGCATTTTGTGCCACCATGTATACGAAAGATGAGAAAAAAAAATTATGTATTATCATCTTGTACCTATACATAAAACTGGAAGGCTATAAAAAAAAATAGTCATTACTTACAGAGTAGATGGGTACATTGGCAGAAGTTAGAATCTACCAAGATATAACTTTTTTTAAAGATTTATTTTTATTTATTATGCATAAAGGAACTGAGGTGTGTGTGTGGGGGGGGGGCGAGGGGAGTGGATTCACCAGAGACAGAGTGTGAGCAGAACAGGTAGATCTACTGAAGTACACTGCTGAGAGCAGCACTGGGCAAGACAGAGAGAGGTCTGCAGCTCCCTGGCCAAGGATGGAACTCATGCGGCAGTGACTGTCAACAGCTTGACACCTGCACCACCAGGGAGGCCCCCAATATAAAATTTTTTATACTGTTTTGATGATGCTACAAATTCTGCCTTCAAAACCAAGTTTTTAAAAAACAGATCGAAAAAAAATTTCTCCCCCTGCTTCCTTCCTAAGTTTCAGGAAATGTCTTCAACCTACCTCCTAGGGGATGGAGACCTAGAAGATTTCCTTTTTATGGTTTTTGATGTTCTTGGTGATCTGGAAGAACTTCTGCTCCTTCTCCTCCGCCTTTCTCTGAAAGCCAAAAATATGTCATTTAAAAAAAAAAAAACCACCCATTTAAATAAAGGACGATTCAATATACAAAAACAAGGACCTTTGTGCTCAAATGAAGAGTATTCTTTAGAGGTCTTGAACTCATTTCTTTATGAACAACATTCTATTATCTAACTTTAGTGAGGGTTTAAATTATGAATCATAAATTCCAAAGACTGATTAAAACATCTTCTAAGATTTCATACTAGGGAAAGAGTATAGAACTGCCTTTCATCTGTTTTGTTTGAACAATTGCTTGAGCAGAAAAATAACTGTTTCAGATTCTGTCAAGTTTAAGTATCTTCTTCCTCAGCATCTCTAACAAGTTTTGCTTTTAAGATCTTTTATCATACACCTAGCTCCTTGCTGCCCCACTGTGGATTATTTTATAACAAGGTAAAAAGGCCCTTTATAAGAACTGAGAGATAAATGAATGTGCAAATATGAACTTCCTAGACCCACTTTTTTAGAATGTCTCTAAAGTATTCATATTAAGTCATGTTTGAGAGAAATAGTTTTAACTTTTTGCCTATCATTTTATTATTGTGCTCTATTAATTAAAAACAGTGGACAAGTCACTTGGACATAAGCAAAATATTTAAAACTTGGGGTTTAAAGATGACAAAGTAAAAAATAATCACTGAACAGATTATTAAATTTAATATTATTAAAAACTATTTTGCTTAACATGTTAAGAAATAATGGATACTCTATATTTCTGAGAGTGCTTAACTGAAAAACAATTTTAAGAAGTCCATAAATCAGGGGAAGAGGTATGTAAGAAGACACATTTATTAAATGATTAGTGTATACAATGATCTATCTTACAAGGAACTCTGATAATGGTCATACAGCTGAAAAAGGAAATCCTCCAGAATTCAACTTATCCTTAATATCTCAACGAGTCGATTATAGGGTATAGGGTAAAGGAAACATTATGTCTACATTTTCCATTTATAAAACAAAAACTACATAAATGGTCACAGGTGGCATATATGATAGATGTGAAGACCAAAAAAGTCCAAGAACTCTGAGAAGATAAATCAATTACAGCTCTACCTAAGGCTCCCTCTTCCATTACCCAATTTTATTTCCAAAACATTCCCAAAATTATACTTTGTACTACTGTGAAATTAGAAACTGATATTTCACTCAATCAATGTCATTCCATAATAATTCAGTACAAGAAAAAGAACCACATTTTTCAGTGTGGGAAAATCACACTTAAAAGTTGAAGCAAAATAGCTCTGCCTTGGTCAGGAAGCACTAAGTATAGGTGAACATCTAATACTACCAGCTGATAACAAGTCAAGACTGGACAGACAGCAACTGAAATGTCAATCACTGACAAATACAGTTAGCTGTAATATAAAGAACTAGAGTTGGCGAGACCTAGGTTTAAATTTTAGTTCCACACTTCACAATCTGCACTACTAGAGGCTTATTACTTAATCTGGGTTTCAGTTTTTCCAACTGGAAAATGGAAACAAAAATCAAATATTGCAGCATTGTTTTGAGGACTCAGGATATTATCTTTAAAATAGCAAGCACAGTGCCTGGCATATAGCTGTTCCTTGATATATATTTGTCTCATTCCCTTTCCTAGTCTCAACTTTACTGATGAGCATTAATGGCTTTTTACATATCAAAAATTTCTTTTAAATGTTGATTGGGGACAATGTTGAAAACAAAAATATTAGGTATACTATCACACTATCGGGGCAGTCAAAATATTTCCATATATTTTATTAAACAAATACAAATGCTTGAAAAGCAGGTAAATGCTAAAAGATTTTTAACTCCTTGCCTGCCTCTTCTAGGGCATGAAATTATTCCAAACTGCTGAATCTTTATGAATTAATGTCAGTCAGCATTTATTTTCCAAGATTCAGAGGCTTATTTAATATTTTTAGGACTGAATGTGACAAAGTTTGTGAAATATCAAGCAACTTAAAATGGCCATTGAAAAATTTAAGCATTTCGAAAGTATCAGAAAAAATAAATTCAACTGAATTTAAAAGAATCAAAACATTTGGTACTGTGGAGAACAACATAACTGGTCACATAAATTAAAAGACGAGTAACGCTATCAACCAGCTAGGTCTGATTAAAGATGAAACCGCAAGGCTGACCTGATACCCACAGCAAATGAGATTAAACTAAGTGCTGTTTTGCATCCAATGAACTCAAATCTGGTGATCTGTTTATTTTAGGTCCCATTTTAACATACACTGTTGCTGTCAACTTTAGCTTCTAAGGCAGTTTTTTAAAGAAGGTGCCACATATTTGTTTAGAAATTTCTCAATTTAGTCTCCACAATGAAGGGAAAAAGCTACTAAAATGACACCAAAAGCAGATGAAAACTGTTCTCCAATATTCAGTTTCCTCATGTTTTAAAACAGAGATAACGGTCAGTTCTAGCAGTCTTATTATGAACAATTACATAAGGTTAGTCATGAAAAATTCTGCTAAGATGTAACATCTGGCATTCAGTGAAATTCTTGCAACTATCTTTTAACTCCTAACCAAGGGCTGGTATTAAGAGTAAGTTATTAAAATGCAAAGTTAAAATACTAGTAAGATATATACTCCTTTGTCTCCTATTATTTTCTAGGAAAAACTATTTTCTGGTGTTTAAAATATCTTTGTGACTTTTTATAATACATGTATTTTTTTATATTTTTAAGATAAAGATTAACACAAGTTAGGAACTTTCACTTATAGTCACAATACAATGGAGTTCAGATAATCTTGAAACAAGGAGGGTCCTCATTTTATAGCTGTTACATTAGTAACCTGCTGCCACCTGGTGGAAGTGTACCTGTTAATAAATTGACAGAGCAGTCCTAAGAATAAACCAAGCCCTTAAAACTGATAAAGAAAACTAAAATTTAAAGGTTACATAGCCAATAAAATAAAGCAATAAAAAAACACAAACGCTGCAACTTTAGAAATCATTTTGAATATTAAAATTCACTACACCATTCTTAAGGATTAGGAAAGCCTACCAGGTCAATTCTTCCATACTATTAAAAAAAACACAAAATACAAAAATGTGGTTCCTGGTACCCCAACCTCCAAGAAAAGAGAAGGAGAGGGAGAGAAAACGGAAGCAGCAGTAACAACTACAGCAGCCACTGCCAGGTTAAAACAGTAAATTACAAAGGATAGTTAGAACTTTTTAAAAGAATTTTGCCCAGTATCATCCCTCTGCTAAAGAAATGGGTCCTCTGCAATGGTAAGAAATGGGCTGATGTTGTATTACTTCTATAATGTTTTCCCCCAGTTAAAATCTGCTTTCATTTGTTACAGCAGACCCCTTGGTAAAAATTACAAGCCTTAACAAACCTGCTGGAACTTCGAGATCTTCTTGATGCATTGTAACTTCTTGGTGGTGTTCTGGATTTCTTATCCTTCTTTCTTTTCTCATCTATATCTTTGGATCTGTCCTTTTCTCGGTCCTTTTCTTTTTCTTGTTCCTTTTCCTTCTCTTTGTCTCGCTCCTTTTCATGTTCTTTTTCCCGTTCTCTTTCTCTGTCCTTTTCCTTGTCTTTTTCCCGGTCCTTTTCCCGTTCTTTGTCTCGGTCTTTATCTTTGTTTTTACCCCGTTCTTTTTCTTTTTCACGTTCCTTTTCCCTGTCTCTGTCTTTTTCCTTTTCCTTTTCTCTATCTTTTTCTTTCACTCTTTCCTTCTCCTTCATCTTTTCTCGGGTGTCTTTTCTCTTGTCCCTTTAAAAACAAATAAATTCACAACTACAACAATTCTCAACAAAAAGGGCCTTTCTCTTTTTTTTTCCAAGTTTTTGTTTAAGTTTTTTTTTTTTAAGATTTATTTATCCATACAAGAACTGGGGTGTAGGTCAGAGGCATGGGGTGGTGAAAGGACTCACCAGAGACAGAGTGGGGAGAAGAACAGGCAGATCAACTAAAATACACTGCTGAGGAGAGCAGCAGGCAAGGCAGGAGAGGTCTGCTGCACCATGTGGGAATCTCCCTGGCCGGGTATCGAACTCATGTTGCAGTGGCTCTGGATAACTTCATAGTGCTGCACGTAACCCATTGTGCCACCATGGAGGCCCTTAAGGTTTTTTTTTTTAATATTTTATTTATTTATGCATACAAGAACTGGGATGCAGGCCAGAGGTGTGGGGGAGGGGGGGGAAGGTGAGAAGATTCACCAGAGATAGTGGGGAGCAGAACCACTGAAATATACTGCTGATGGGAGCAGCAGGCAAGCCAGTAGAGGTCTGCTGTGCCAGTGGGTCAGCTCCCTGGCTGGGGATCACACTCATGCTGCAGTGGCTGCCACTAGCTTGATAGGCTGAGACTTTAACCCCTGCACCACCAGGGGAACTCTCTTTTATTTCCTCAACAATTAACACAAAACAATTTACAGTAGCCGTAGACTTTACATATAAATTTCTGTGTAACTCAGGTATACATGACACAATTACCACAGTGAATTAAATGGAAACCTCATAAGTAAGCTGTATTGACCTGACCATCAGATTCAAATCAATGGCAATCAATACTGATCATTACTAAAACAATTAGGAAAAAAGTTTTACTTCTTCCATCAAAGCCTAAAGCAGTTTTTTTTTTTTAAGATTTATTTATTTATGCATACAAGCTGGGGCACAGACCAGGGGTGTGGGGCAGTGAGAGGATTCACCAGAGACAGAGTGGGGTGCACAACAGGCAGATCGACAGAAACACACTGCTGAGGGGAGCAGCGGACAAGGCAGGAGAGGTCTGCCGCGCCATGTGGGAATCTCCCCAGCCGGGAGTCATTCTGGTGTCACCGCTGCCAACAGCTCCACAGCGCAGTGCTAACCGCTGCACCACCGGGAGGCCCTAAAGCACAATTTTTTAACGAATGAAGCCATGAAGAAATTTTCCTAAAACTCACCGTGGGGCCTCCCTGTCGGCAGCATGCAATGTGAGTTCGACGCCCAGCCAGGGAGAAGCCCACATGGTGCGGCAGACCTCTCCTGCCTCGCCCACTGCTCCCCTCAGCAGTGTATTTCTGATCTGCCTGCTCTAATCCCCACTCTGACTCTGGTGAACCCCCTTGCCGCCCCACGCCTCTGGCCTGTACCCCAGCTTGTATGTATAAATAAATAAATCTTTTAAAAAAAAAACAACTCACCGTGAACGCGAACGACTCCTTGACTTCCGTCTCTCTCTTGATTTAGAGCGTTTTTTATGTGGGCTTTTAGATCTACGCCTATCTTTTGGTCTTGAACGTGACCTATTATGGGATCTACTCCTAAAGAAAAAGAAATTGTTAGATGGTCAAAACTTTTTCTAAGAATTTCAATTTCTTAAAAATTTAAGTATTTATCAACATTTTAAAACTCTCTAGTACGTAATGCTTCAGTTGGATTATGAAGATTTATCCCACAGTTCAAGTTTTCATGTCATAAATTGTCTTCAACTCTTGACTTACTTGTAATTATACCTTATCTTGACTGGGAGTAGTGCTTATATGGTTCAATAGTTTCTATAAATGGCTGTGAGCTATTTATCTTAACAAACATATTAAGAAGAATGTATAAGAAAGCACAGTACTAATGATGGCACCAGTGTGACAGAAAAATAAACATTATTCATGAGTTAAAGATAAATATAATCAAATGCTGGATTTGCAAGTCCTTGATCTTATAACTATATAAACACAGCTATTAAAAGAAACCTTTATTACTGGAATTCTTGAAAGAAAAATAACCCCCTGAATTAACTGTTTATATAATGTGATTTTTTTTTCATAGCGAGGTACTCTGGAACTATTTGTTAAAATGTAACAAAATAGGATGCACTCAACTTAAACAACAAAGGGATGACACTCACCTGCTTGGCGGAGTCAGACATTCTGGCTTTGACACTCAGCTCTGCCATACACTAGCTCTGAGAACTCTGGCCAGGCTCTTAACCTCTCTAAGCCTGAATTTCTTCATCTATAAAGTGGAGTAAGAATCATACCTACATCTAGGGTTGCCATGAGGATTAAATATCAGATGATGCATGGAAAATTGCCTAGCAGTCTCTGGCATTTACCAATTAAAATAAATGAAAACTTAATTGTACACTGATTTTAACACTACATTTTGAATCTACGAAGATAACATAATACATAGCTTGTTGAAATCTTTATCAGCAATAATTTAAGAAACTCAAGTGTCAAACAGTAGCCATGAAGACAAAACTGCAAAACTTAGATCACTTTTAGTTCCTGTACAGATATTTACATAAGGAACAATGGATTTTTTTGTTTCCCTTAGTTTTTTAAATTAGATATAATTGAGATACAATATTAGTTTTGGGTGTACAAGGTTATGATCGTAAAAGCACTTGCTTCTATATACGTAACAAAAAATCTTCACCCGTGTTCTGTTATAGTTAATTTTGCTAAAAATTAAAATTTTGCTTTCCTCAAAGCAATGTTTTCCAGCCTTACTTAAGCAAATAAAATCCTTTTTAAAAATTAAGCATAACCCTAATAAATAAAAGTTAACAATAAAAAAGGGCCAATCACTTGGCTTCCCACCCTACCCTGGGTCCTTAAAGTTTGAAAGTCACTACCCAAGGAAAAGTTTTAATTTTGACATTGACTATATTCATGTCTTTATCTCAACTACAAATTGTCTGATTAAGAACAGTTTGATTAAAAAAAAAGTCTGATTAAAAACTGTCTGATTAAAAGCTTTAAGTGCAAATTTAATCCAAGCAAAGACAAAGATTTGAGTTATTGTTAGTTCTCAATTTTGCATAATGTGGAAAATTATATTTATAAATTAACTGTAAATAAAGAGCAACTTACCATTATGTCGCATCAAAATTCATTTTTAAGTCAGCTGTTTCCCATTAAAGCATTATAAAATGTCTTAATCCTATGCTGGTCTGTAAAGGTTACTTAAGTTTATAATTATAGTTCTACCCACTTTTTCTAACACTGTCCCTATGAAAAAAACATAAAAAATGTGGATAAAAGGAAAACATCTCACCAGTCTTAGCCCAAGGTCACAGTTACAAAATACCCCTTCCTCCCTCTGAAATGTAAGAAGGAAAGGGACAGGGAAAGAAGGCGGCTCCAGAAGCATCTGAGAATGATGATGAAGGAGGGTGGGTCAGCTTCAAGAGCAAGAGATGCTGCAACCCACATTCTTGCTTGGTCTAATGGATCAGAGCCAGAGCTGAGGGTTATCAATCCTCAATAGCAAGGGGAGTCAAAGCCAAGAAAAGCCTGTTATAATCTTCCTTCCTGGGAGTCAGTCCTTCCATGTAAGATCCTTAAGTCAAATGTTTCTAGATAAGGGATTTTCCTCCCCTTTAAACCGAACTCATTCTCTTTTGTATTTCTTTATTAGTAGAAGCTAAATGCGTTTCTACATTCCATGTATAAAAATGCTCAGAAAAGATACAAACGTATGTAAAAGAAGAGAGAATGCCAAGAACAAGTAATTTCTACTACTACACAGATCTACATGAAAGTACTCCCATGAAGACGAAAATTAACGTATTTCATTTTAGACTGAATAACCTTCCCCCACTAACCCTGAGAAACTAAAAATAACCATATATTCTTAAAATGATAAGAACAAAAATATTAAAGTTAAATTGCCATAATTTCAAAAAAACACATAAAGCTTCATGGATATATGGAAATAATGATGTTAAATCTTTAAGTTTCACTTTTTTGAGACTTAGAAACACAGTAAGGTATTAAATTTGGAGCATGGCTCCTACAATCAATACAATGTAAAATTCAGATCACTGATTATTTTTTTCCAAAGAAAAAATACCTCTTCAGCTGAATTTTCAATTTCCTTGCTCTCCTTTACAGTTGCCACATCCTGTCAACCTTTCCACTACTGCTGCTGAACCACTTTCCTTGTCCAATTCTAGATCTGTTGCACTGCCTTAATTCCTATACATGAAACAACTTCCTTCACTTGCCTTTGAATTTGCCTAATTGTAAGGTCTTGGATGAAGACAATAAAACCGTATCTCAAAAGACATTTTGGAAACTAAAAATAATAGAGAAGTATATAGCTAGAAGTATAATCCACCAGAATCCTAAAAAAGAATATTCTATCTTCCTATCTCATTGCTTCAATTCACCTGATCATCCCAGAAAAGCAGAATGACCTAAGCTTACTGATGAGATTCAACATACAGCATACTGGCTCCTTATTTTTCTCTCCTAAAACTCTGCATTTTAATATCCCCAACACCAACCAGACAAGAAGATGCATGTTTTTCCCTATCCCTTCCTTTAAACATGAGCATGAGTACACATATTACGTGCAATTAGGACCCACTCTAAACATCCTCCCATTTCAAGAATAGCCCTTTCCACACCTTAAAGAATGATGTTGCAAGGTTACATTTTGAGGTCCCCTTTGCACCAAACACAGCAGATTAAAAAAAGAAAGAAGAAAGAACAGAAACAGCGCTTAGTCAAAATACAATAGTCGGAGCCAAAGTTACAAACTACTTCCATGTTTCAGGTTTCAAAGTGGCTGCAGAAGGCCATGACAGCATGTACCAAGGTGCCCCAATATGATTCATGGTAGAAGAGAAAGGTAACTACTTGAAGCCAAGACCTGGGATGGTGCTCCCCAGCTCTTGAGTTCACTGGGATGAAAAAAGTCACAATGTCACAACATTTTCAGCATTGTCATAGATGTTATTTGCTTTCCCATTAGAAGAATGAAAATTTTCTGCCAGTTCTGTAAAAAGATGAGTTTAACTCTTAGAAAAATCAGGACTACGTGACCTTTAGACAGAAAACCAACATCCAAAACTGAAAGTTAGCTGAAACACCAAAAATTAAACATGAACTAGATAAAGTTTATTCTTAACTATAGTAATATAAGTAAAGTAATATTTAATGGTAATCATACTTCTTGGTAACGCCACTAAAGTTTCTAAGTTCTGACAAAAACTTAAAAAAAATCTTTAACTATTTAAATACAAAACCAAAAAAAATTATGTGACAACAGAAATTCTCACCTGTGTTTTGACTGCGATCTTTTCCTTCTAGAATGGGATTTTGAGCTAGACCTGGATTTTGAACGAGTGTGGGAACGAGATCGACCGCCTTTTCTTTCATTGCTCTTTCCAGACTCTGGGAGGAAAAAACCACTTTGCAGTGTAAGCTCAGAACAATTAAAGATCCCAGTTAATAATCAGGCACAAGTGGAATATACCACATATAGTGCAAGGGGCCTACTCTCTGTACATCCTCCTCCTGTGCAATTATCCTTCAGAAACATCCAAGAAAGTCATTGCATAAACTCGTTGAGTGCAGCCACCCTGCAGCAGTACATATAAACCAGATGATTATAAACAGCTGTTCGTAATATTTTGTTGCTGCCATAACGTACGATCATAACATGTCTGTAATTCATGACAGTGAATTTCTCCATTTATTTTGCTAGAATTGAAACTTAAATTCTGAGTGCTAATTTAGAAAATTTCCTTAAATGTTAACCATCTAGACATTTATAGGTTGGATTTTTAAATTATATTAGTTAGAACTTACAAGTTTAAATTGATGTTCCTTTATACCTTGCTAAAACAGATTTTCCTAAATCATGAGCTCCCTTTTCCATTTTTATATTAAAACTTTGAAGGAAAGTACACCTGCTTACATCATAACATTTTAAATATATTCTTGTTTTTAGCATCAAAATAACATTTAGACTTTAAGTCAATCACTTTAAGCTAGTAAAATATAAAGAATCAATTAGCTGAAACTAGTACACCTCAAATTGGTTTCATGGAAAAAGACAACAGTTATGCTAAGCAGTTCTTTAAACTTTGACACTAGTAAGTCACTTACTCTTTGAGTTTCAGTCTTCTTATTTGTAAAATGAAGGGACTAAACAACATAATTTCTAAAATTCCTTCCATTTCTAAAATTCTATGATTTTAACTGTGACCTATGTAGCAATGCTATGGCCTTACCTGGTTCAATAGCTGCTGAGATAAATGACTGAGCCTCTCGTACTCGCTTCATTACTTCTTCTAATTCCTTAGCTGCAGCCTGAGGAGTCATCTCAGGGGGTTTTACTATTGCATTGTTGGAGTGATTTATTCTAAATTAAAAATATTAGCGTATCACAACTACATATCATGCTTTACAAAACATGAAGTAAATAAATGTTTATGATACATGCATTTAAAAATACATCTGAGGACATTCTGAAAGCACATTAATAATAATATAGCTAAATAACCAAAAACAACCTAAAAAAATCATGACTCATCTCATTCCTACCTGCCATTACCCCTTATTAAAAAAGTCAAAAGCAA
Source organism: Scalopus aquaticus (assembly GCA_004024925.1). Classification (NCBI taxonomy): domain Eukaryota; kingdom Metazoa; phylum Chordata; class Mammalia; order Eulipotyphla; family Talpidae; genus Scalopus; species Scalopus aquaticus. The sequence goes on from PVIJ01008745.1 coordinate 44,238, forward strand.
TAGGGAAAAGAGAGCAAAAAACCTGATCTTTAGCTGTCTAATATACTTCAATAGACCAGGACAAACCTTTTCCCATACAGCTTGAAAGTATTAAAAATTAAAAAAATAAAATAAAATAGATAATGCACTGAAATGCTGACAACAGTATTAAAATGTGATTTTGTTGATAACCTCTATACCCTGGGAGGATGAAGAGGAAGCTGTGCAAACAATTAACCTTCGACCAATTTCAAATGTGTAGGCATCTGATAAACTATTCCCCTACTACGTAAGAGTGGTTTCTCTAATGCACATAAATAAATCAGCTGTCTTGCTTTAACCACTTACACGCTAAGAAGACAAACACTAAGATGATTTGTTCTTTAAAACCAGCAGAATTCTGATCAAAATATACAGCTAAGGCAATTACTTAGGTGACTGAGATCAATAATCTGCATAAAATAGAATTTCTGGTCTTGAGCATCTGAAAGGCTACATCAATTTTTCATCTTGCAAACAAAGATATGAGCAAACCATAAAACACAGAATGTGTGACTTAAACCATTTCTGGATATTTAATATCATTTTCTTCCTGGGTTTTCTATTTACCGAGATTCTTATTCTTATTACTGTATTTCTACAAGTTCAAATTACGTTAAAATGTCCATCAGTCTAGTCACAATGCAAAACCAATCTGACTTGTTAAAAAGTGTATGGAAAAATCACTACAATCATTAGGTAGGGCAAACAAATAATGTTAACATTAAATCAGACCTTATAAAACAGAAAATAAGATGCCTTCAAATACAAATTTATTTTAAAAGTTGATACGTATCTCATGTATTTCATTTATACTTAACAGTCTTCCTTTCACAAATTGCCAATTACTATTAAAAAGAAAAAAAAGCCTTAATTACACCAAAAATACTTTAAATTTTTTCAAAATCATCAAAATTTCTTCATTTAGGATTTCTTACTTCAGTGGCCTGTCTCCAAACATAACTCCATTAAAAGCAAGGGCCCTTGGTACTGAATTTTGGTCTGCAAATTCCACAAAAGCAAACCGAGTTGGTTGAGTCTCATCACCTGCCATCCGTACAAACTTCACTTCTCCAACTTGTTTAAAAAATTCAAGCAGTTGATCAGCTGTTGTTGTCTGAGGAAACAAAGTAACATTTTTTTAAAAAATATTTATTTATTTATGCATACAAGCTGGGGTACAGGCCAAAGGAGTGGGGCAGCGAGAGGGTTCACCAGAGACAGAGTGGGGAGCAGAACAGGCAGAAATACACAGACAGAACAGAACAGCAGAACAGACAGAAATACACTGCTGAGGGGAGCAGCGAGCGAGGCAGGAGAGGTCTGCCACGCCATGTGGGAATCTCCCCAGCCGGGCGTCGAACTCGCATCGCCGCTGCCGACAGCTCCACAGTGCAGTGCTTAACCTCTGCACCACCAGGGAGGCCCATAACATATTTTTTTTTAATCAGGTAGATATTTATCAATGTTTTCAAGAGGAGAAAAAGAATTAGTTACAACTGATCAATTTCTTCTAAAATTAAGTTACCTGAGAATTCAAATTGCCAACATAGACTGTTCTCCTAATTTCATCAATTTTGGAAGGATCTACATTTCCCATAAGTGGTGGTTGTGGTATCTCTCCAAGTGTTGCAATATTGGGATCCAGTGCTGCTGCTGGTATAGCTCCCAAACTGCTAAGGGAAACACCCAGCTATAAAGAAGAAAGAAAAATGAGCACATTATTTTCTATTATTATTCAAAAATTACCATTCTCTAATTTTGAAAAGAACTGAACAACTTAACTAGAATGGAATAAACTAAGATCTCCTAACTTTAAGCCAGCTTTGTGTCCAAATCAAGACGAGAGAGGTCACAGTAGTTTTCAATTAGAAATGTGTATTTTACTTGACTGGGTGTTTGAACTCCTTTTAAACTTGACACTAAAAAAACATAGTTAAGTCTCATTATTCACAGTATTAACACTTTGTGGTCCGCTCACGTATTCACGTGTTCATCTAGTCTCCGGTTTTTCACGCCACGGTGGGTTTATTTGGAACTATTAGGAGTTATTTCTTTGATCATACTCAGTCTAGAAGCTTTAATCTCTATACATTTAAAATTTCATTAAAATATATCCAGTAGTTCAGGAACTGTGTGTGTTTTATTGAATGCTTATACCATTCATGCTATGGCACAGAAAATAGCCGGCCCACAAAGTGTTAAGCCCTATGAAGTCGTCACAATATTGAATTATCAAATGTGAATCACTGCTCTTAGAGAAAATACAAGGCTAAGATTCTGTGAGTGTTAGATCACAACATTTTCACCAACCAGTAATTGAAAACCTTTTTCTATGTGTATTTCTGTTTAAAGACACATCATTTAAATATTTATTGTAGTTTCATTAACACTGAACTAGTGGCCAGTGCCTGAATGATGCTTTCTGCATATGTATTTTCTCTATAAGCCATCTTACAGCCTTCCTGTACTAGGAACACTAGACAGAACTTTAAGCTTGGGGGCTAATTTAACAGTGGAATTAGCAAGAAAAAGCAAAAAAATGGGGAAAACATGACACAAAAACCTATCACAAAAAGAATGCTTGTTTAACAGTACAACTTAAAACAAGACAAATTGTTGCTGCTTGACCTCAACTAGAACATACATATCAAGCACTCCATTTTTCTGTTCATTTTTTGTGTGTCAATAAATGACTGCAAAAACACAGCAAATATTAATTTTTGATGTTTCAAGTAATTTTTAAGCCGTAGGCAAATTCACAAATACAGAATTCACAAGTAACGAGAATCAATTATACGTTGCTCATTCAACAGCACAGATTATAGGAGGAAGTTCCTTTATTTAATAAATAACCAAAGCACCTAATTTTTGCCTGGTTATTAATTTATTAATCCTCTTATCAACCCTAAAAGATAGGTATTATTATTGTGCCAATCTTACAGATAAAAAAAAAAAAAACCAAAGAAATTAAATGATTTCCCCAAAGTTATTCAGGTATGAAGTGATAAAAGCAGGGTACCATCATGGACAAATTGAAAAACTGAAACAGAGACAAAGTTAAACTTCAAAAGGAAACTTAAAATTAAATCCTTGCTTATACTATGTTTAGAAAAGGACAAAAGCCTTTGTCTTCACAGCATTACTAAATTCAGTTTTCAGTCAAGAATTAAGGAACCTATTTTTAATTGACCTTCACTAGCAAAGATAGAACTCAGAATTTGAAAAAGAAAATTTATACAGAAGCTCTTTCAGGGAAAAGAAGCACTATAACTTTCATTTGTAGTTTGTAGAGCATTTATACTGTTTAAGATTTATACTGTTGAACATTTTATAAATGCCAGTATGTTGCAAAACTACAAAGACTTAATAAATGTTATGTAACAATGCTTCCTAAAAGTGTAAACACAAGTTTATAAAACCAGTATTACTTACGCTTGTCCTAACAGGGAGTGGGTATTTTTTCAACATGTCAAATCATGCCATGTCCCTGCTAAAAAACCACCAATGGCCTCTAATTACCTTTAGAATAAAATTTAAAGTCCTTTCCCTGACTTGAAACGCACTCCATAACCAGTGCCCTAGCTATCTCGCCAATGTCAAAACACAGATTACTCTCCCCTTCACCTACTGTACTTCAACTGCTCTGTATCATTTTGTACCTTGAGCAGTTAGATTTTCCCAGGGATTTTTAGTGTTCTTTCTGCCTAGAAAATTCTTCTCCAGCTTCTGCCAGATCAATTAATCCCTTCAAGCAACTTCCCCTGCCATTAAACAGAGCTTCGTTTGCTTTCTACCATATCACTTGGTTTTCTTCCCCTGACAGTACAAGTGACCCTTGAATACTGGCTGTAACTGCGCAGGTCCACTTGCAAGCAGATTTTTTTCAATAAATACAATTTACTTCCATATGGACAGGTTCCACTTTCATGGACTCACCCCACTTGTGATGTCAAGTGGAACATCCTCAAATTTTGGTATCCTTGGGGAAACCTTGAATCGATCCCCCAAGGACACCAAGAGACAAAGATAGCAAGTTTGGGGAGGGGACTCAAAAATTATACTCTCCCTAATCCCTTTGTTGTTCAAGTATCAACTGTATTTTTATAATCTGTGGTATCCTGCTACTAATAGACCTTAGATTTGCTGCTCACTAACAATATTTCAAGTTATGCTATAAAAAAATCTTAGTTCAAAATGAATGAGTGATCTCTAATGAGTCAAGACTATCCTGAAGCTAGCCTATCTCCATGAGTTGCTTCTGTAATTATACTCCCTCTTCCCTCACCCTGACTTTGTCCCCTACCATATAAGATATAGATGACTAAAGATTAGAGGTATTTTTTTTATGTACAAGAGAATTATTGTATAGTGAAGCTAAATCATAAACATGAGTTTTATTACTTGTTAGTTTCGCTTGGATTTAAAGCACTTAACAGGCCTTTCTAGGTGGTCCCAAGCCATCAATGACTTTGACCTGTACATTTTTCCACCAGGATATATAACTAGAGCTCTGGAGTATACTTTTCCAAACCATTTAATCAACACCTTTGTTTTTCAAATTTAAGGATCTTTCAAATTTTTTTTGAGAAATCTTCTTGTCTCCTCACTATACCATCCTTCTATATCTGTGCTATTTATTTAATATGGTGGTCACTAGTTAAACTCTATTAATGAAAATGAAATGCCTCAGTCCCACTAGCCACATTTCTAGTGCTTACTAGCCAAATTTAGTGGCTACCATACTTAACAGCAATGACATTTCCATCATATTGAACTTTTATTGAATATAGCTCTCTGTAATAATACAACTACTCTTCTTTAGGTAAGTCTATTTTCTACCCCTTATCTAATGGACCTAAACTAAAAGCTGTCCCTTAAGTCTCTGATGGACAATGATTATCTGGATGCCAAATGTAACACTTTTGCCTTCTGAAACAGAAACCCTGGCTACCCTGAAAATGTGACTTTTAAGTAGAAAGTTCATGAAAGGCTTCACTGAGAGGGAACATTTTTTTTTTTTTCCATTTTTTTTTTTTATTGTTATTTGTGTCTTTTACATTTTGTATTCCCCTTGGGCAGCCCACCACCAATTCACCCGTGATCCATCTCCATGGTCCAAGAGGGAACATTTTTAATATCTGGAAAAGAAATGTTCTAGGCAGAAGATGAATAAATACAAAAGCCCTAAGACAGAAATATGCTTGGCATGTCCAAGAAACAACAAAGTCAATGGAGGTGCAGTAAAATGAGCCTGGGAAATAGGTAGAAAGAAAATGTCAGAAAGGTAGACAGGAGAAAAAACAAATGAGTCAACTTTGCCCTGTTTTGTAACTGGAATTATTCTCCATAAATTATATAATAAAAACTTTATGTAGTTGATAAATAAACCCAAGATAATATTTTCTGGGGAATGAAAAGATAAATAAAAAATTCAGAAAGCCTATTTCAAATGATGAGATGTTGAAAATATTTCCTGCCATGAATCACAATGCAGGTTTCCAGCAGAAAAATGTAAACAATAAAAGATGTAAAATTTTGCACTTCAAAGTCTCAAAGACCACTTATAACTTAGTTAAATTAACTACAATCCTAAGTTCTTAGTTCACTCTCCAATAATTCTATACCACAAAACTTGCCATAATTTTCAATTAAGGTTTTATATTTTGCCTTGGGTTTATTTTTACAGAAAAATGACCCCTCTCTTTAAAAATAAATTACCAGAAATTTTATATAAAAAAACCAAGAGCCAAATCATATATATAGCATTGTAAACTAATGTTACCTTGATTAAAAAAAAAAAAAAAAAAGATTAAGAAAAAAGGAAACAACCAAGGTTTATAACTGAAAAGTCTTTTTTAACTCCAATGGAAATCACAAAGGAGGCAATAAATTACTATTTAATCCTAGTTAATGAAAAAAATGTTGGCATAGTTTTACCTTGCTACATTTTATCAATATTGGACAAATGCTTCTCAGGTACCCTTTCCCATTACTAAGGTTGTAGGCCATTTAATTTATTTTTAAAATGGATTTAGTCCTCACCACCTGGGAAACACAATTTCCTCATGTTATCTAAAGTATAACCAGAAAGTAATATCCAAAAGTAATAATCTAGGGGGAAAAAACTTAAGACATTTCTATTCCTCTCCAGTGATTTTTTTTTTTAAGATTAAAACAGAGAATATTTTAAATTAATTCTGCTGAATACGCATTTCAGTGTTTACCCCTTTCACAAGAGGCTGTATACAGTACTTACTGTAGTCAAGGGGTTTGGGGTCGGTATGGGAAGCAAGCCTGCACCAGGCATCAGACTTGTCATGGTTGGAGCAGGAGCCAATAATGAAAGGGCTTTGGATTCCTCTGGGATTTTACCTGCAGAGGCAAGTTCCAAACATTACAAAAAGCATAAACACCACACAAACTTTACACTATCATTTTACAATTACCCTTGCACTTAAAAAATAATAATAATAAATGAATCTATCTATCAGATCCGTATAAAGAAATAAATAAGAACTTAAGTCTTTCCTTTTATCCTGCTCTACTAGGAAAAATAAAAGTGAGCAAAATTTCAAAGACTAACAATCTCATTAATGGAATATTATTTTAAAAATTGAATAATGTAGACAATTATTTAACACTTTGAGCTATGGGTCACCTGTACTGGAAACTTAATGTTCATGAACCAAACGATATCAAGCATGGAGGCTTTCCCAGGACGGTGTTTTCGCGGTGATCGAAAGTTGTGTTACACATGACAACCGTTCGTGTTGGCTGCATCACTAATAGCACACAGAACATCAGATACAGAAAAGAAGAACATTTTTTAAAGTTTAATCCCCAGAAATGGCAAATAACCAAATTAGTCAAAAAAAAGAAAAAAGAAAAAACAAATATGTGCGAAATTTGAAATTTGTTCCTTATTGAGTGCTCCTAGACTATTATTCAAACTACCTATTTGTGATGCAAACAATTTTGATAATCTTCCAACAGATTCCATTCAATCTCAAGTAGACAGAGAAAGATAAAACGCCTTCTGCATGGGATCAACTTCAATTTAAGTGGGAGCCTACACCCATTCAGTTAATAAGGCATCTCACCAGTATCAGAGATGACTAATGAATCCAATTTCAAAAGTGCCTTGGAAAATCTCTAAATTTTTGAGAATGATTAACCAAAAAAAAGCTCCCCGGTCTCACTATTGACTTTTACAATCAATACTTATCTGAAGAAGAGTGGCTAATGCCTCAATGTCTTGCTTATAAACATTTTAATTGCCCAATAACAATGATACTAAAGCAATCTTACACACTAAGAAAAAATATCTGATGACTAAAAAATGAAAATTTACTCTAAAATGAGTGCATCAACTTGCCATATTACTGAATTCTAATCTATTCATTTTCCTGGTTGTCTCTTACCCATCCACCCCCCAAATATTTCTTTAAAAGCTAACTACACAGAGCTTTTTTAACTACTCATAAGAATGTGGCAGCTGGCTATGCATTTTCACTATGAATTCTTCAAAAATAATTTAAAACACAGTGCACAAAATCATGCTAGACTGAAAATAGCACGTGGAGTAAATTTTCAAAAGCACCATGCTGGTTTTTCAGCAGTAAAAACTATTTAAAACAGATCTGTAGGGATAAATCTTTCAACAATATTATCTGAATAATGTCAAAACATGGATGGAATCCAAGACGAATTTTAAAACTTGCTTTAAATAATGGTTAACTTCCTCAATTCATAGAAACAGAAAAATTACATTTTATTAACTAGCAAATGTCTACTTTTTTCTAAGCTTTGCAAATTCCCTGTATCTACATTACTTTACTAATTTCAAAAACAAAGTTATTTCAAGGTAAATTCTGCACAAGCAGATTTTAAACATGCATAAAGATAAATAAAAGGCAGGTCTTACTGAAGACATCAAACAACAATCTATATTTATTAGTTACTATTAATATATTAACACATGTATCTGTATGTATACCCACATATATACTATACTATTTATATTGCTATCAATTTTATCTGTTATGTGTTTTTTTTATGTTTGTAAAAAACCTGAACACATCTTGATAAATCAACTGAGGTCCTGAGGTGCAATCCTAATTTCTGCAACTAAAAAAAACAATTGAGTTCCAATCCAGTCATGTTTCTAATTTAACATTACTTGTTAATTAAATTAGAACTATCCATACAAGACAGTGTAGAAAGACTCCACAAACAAAAGATATTCAACACAGGCCAAAAGCTGATTAATTAAAATTATAAAGTCTTTCACTTTTGGCTTTAAAAAAATACAAGTTGTATGCTTCTCCCAATAGTAATAAACTATTATAAATAATAAGTCTAACTGTAGCACAATATTTTTTTCTTATTCTAATTACTATCAAAGATACCTTAAGAAAAAAAAAAGACATTGCTTAATTTCCAAGATACTTTTATCAAATTTACTTTGCAAATACTACCAGAGTGTGTAAAACAAGTAAGCATTTAGCAGACTCCTCAAAAACAACTGAGAGGAAAAACATCTGACAGTATTAAAGTGCCTGTCCCAATCTCAGAATTCATTTGGAGGTTAGTAACCGCTAAAATGTTTACAACAAAAAATTCAACAGAGAAAGACTGGTAAATTTCTCAAACATCCATTCCCCACACAGGTAATGAAATCTTCATAAATCAAGGAAGTTCTTTTCTGTAATGAGTAACCATCATAAAAGTGAAAGTCTCTTTTTAATCTCTACCCCTGATTGTTTTAAGAAATTTAAATATTTTCCTTGATTTTGCATGCCTGAAATTCTAAGGGGAAGGATAAAAAATTAGAAGTCAACAGCTGGTTTTCACAAGAGTTGTAGACTTTGGGAGAAAAAAACTGCAAAAATGTTGCACTGCAATCACAAAGTGTTCCTAAGAATCTTATGAGTGTTTTTTAATGTTTCAAAAACAGAATGTACCTGGATCAATCTAGGAAGGCCAATTAAACTCACCCTGGGTTTTACAACTCCATATTCTAATTTATTGAATGAAAATTTATTTTCTTTTTTAAAGTTGAGCTCTGCTAATTATCTCCCAATATAATTTATATCACAATGTTATGAACCCTTAATGGAATACCATTTACAAAGAACTGGAAAACCAGCTCACAAGTTAAAATGAAAGAGATTTAACAAAACAAAAACAAAAACAAAAAAGGGACAAAATAAAGAAAAAGAAATGAAATTAAAGTAAAACAATAAAAAACAGAGACAGGGCGTCCATCTTCTGCGGTTCAGACTCCGATCTCATTTCCCCAATGAAGTTTTCACTTGACGGCAGGTTTAGTGGCATGGCAAACAATGCCTAACTCAGGCAAGTGTAACAGGTCTGCCTTGGCCAGTCTAGTCATCTAATAATGCACAAATATCACATAGAGAAAACATACAAAACCAAATTAATAGTCAAAATCCATCTACCAGAAAATGTGGACATAAAGTTACGACTGATGATTAGGCTGACACCCCTGTTATGTTTGACCTTATCTTTCTCTAAGTGTTAACATTATAAAAGGAAATCTGAGATGCACGAAACAAAAAAGGTCATATGAGTATAATGAAAGCATATTTTATTTTGAAATGTCATGGTTTAATAACAGTAGCTAATGCTCTATCTGTAGCAAATTATTACACATCAAACCTTATTTATAACAGCTTAGGATCTTCTCACAATACTGCCTGCATTTAAAAAACAAACAGCAAATTGAAAGAAACTGAAAAATCTTTTCTTAAACTTTTTTCCTATGGTTTTCTTATTTCTTTCATAATGCTGTTTCTAGAACATCAAGGAAAGAATGCAGTCAGTGAAGTGAACAAAGATGACTGCTTACAATACCACAGTATTTCTGCTCTCATAGAACTTACTATTTCACTATAACTCGTGTTTTGGTTTATTTCAAACTCATTACGCTATTTTTTTTTTTAGGACAACAATACGTTATTACTTTGCTTGCAGTGCATAATCTTTAACAGCTCACTGTGGCATAATTCAGGCTCTATATTCATCTCTGTTGTATTTAACAAATGAAAACCATGTATCTGAAAGTTTTTCTAATAGCAATTTGTTTTATCAGTATTCTAAAATATTTACTTGTAACTAAATTATAAAAATATGCTTGAATCTCCACGTCCCAAAATAATAAAACTTTGACTCAAAATGGTAATATTAAAAATATTTAAAGCTATTAAAATAAATGTGCATTCGTCTCTCAAGAAAAACAAAAAAATAAAAAAGGAACCTTACATGTTCAAAATCTGAAATATTTATGACAAATCACAGTAAGGGTTTTTCAAATACATGAAAAATTCTACTGGAATACAGCAAGGTTCCAACAAAGCAATGATAACAAAATTCTTACTTCCAGTTCAGTAATAAGCTATTAACAAGATCCTATGCTGTTAGTGGCCTAATTTTCTGATATTAACACCCCAACTTAATAAATTCTCTCTCTGATTTTTTTCCCATGCAATTTACATGTGTGAAATTGGTATGAACCTGGTATGCGGATCTAAACCATTACCAGTTCTTTTCCAACCTTATTCTCCAATTTTGGTATCTTTGTCCCCTTACAAAATCGTAGATAAGGACAGAGTTATCAAGTAATTAATTTCAACCCATTTTTGTCACCCTGCCCCACAATCTAACCCCCAAGCATGGGAAAAATACTCTCAAATTCATCTGAAATAGTTCACAATGTCCTATTCTGGGATATCAAAAAGAACGGAATGGTACTCGCTGTATCTGACTCTAATGTTTTTGATATCCCAAAATAGATGTTCAGAAATAAGCGTAAAGCCTTGAAAGTGCAACAAAGTGTTTATTATACATTAGGCTACTTTAATGTTAGCCTTGTTTCTAAAAGAGGTTTTAAAACATTACTTATGAAAGCTCATTAAACTGTTTCAGGTAAATTTTTATGTTGTAAAACAAGTTATCACCATCCATCAATCAAAATATATTTTAAAGTCTTGTCAATTATAATAACCCAATTTTTAAACCCATGTATACATGCCATAGTCAGTGCTCTGAATAAAAGTTAATTACACACCAGAACTGTCAAATTCAGCACAGTCTACTAAATGTGAGTGGCTCTGAAAATAGAAGTCACTAAAAAATAATTAGTAATAATTAGCTTATAAATCAGATTAAATCATAACATTTAATGAACAACTATAAGGCCTTTGGCCTTGCTCCCATCTTCAATAACTATTTCTTTAATGTAGGCTTTAGAAGATTGTTTTCCATGATTTTTCTTCCATTACCGAAAAACAAAAATAAAAAAAGTGAAAGAAAATGTAAATTCCAGTGCACAGCAATTATACTGAATATGAAAAAATGGTCTCAGTAACTAACAATTAAGATAACTTCAGAAAATATGAATATTTTTGTTATAAATATCACTTAAACTCAATTTGGCATAATGTGTGCACTTTTTATTTATGTACTACCACTAATACTGTATACATAAGGATAAATGTTTATTTACACATCTATAATCAGTTTCCCTACCAATTAATATTTTTCTTAAATTTCAAAAAGCTTTCTTTACTACTTACGTTAACCATAAAAGCCAGAGAACATCAGAAAAACCTAGTAATGCCATGAATTTTTTCAGTATTTAGCTATATAATCCCAAACATACGTAAGTATTAAGTTAACCATTTTAATACATTCTGTACTAGGTAAAAATTCTTTCCTTCTCTACCTTCCATTCATATCTCTCTCTCTCTCTCTCACCAATTTCTAGAAAAACAGTGACAGGACAGAGATTAAAAATAATAGGAAAAAAAAGTGAGATACCAACCTTCTGCACAAGGAACAACTATCAGAGCTCTGTCAATAAAAACCGTGTTAGTTAGATGCTGGGCCACGCCAACACTTGATGGGTCACGAAACTTAACATAACATACTTTGGAAGAGAAAGCCAGAGGTGCGTTGCTGCAAGACAAACAAAAATTGGACTAATAAATATTTGATTGGTTTTGTGGTCTTCATTTAAAATTTGCTTATTAGATCTTAAGAAATTTTGTTGGTGGGGTCAAAGGGGACAAACTATAATTAATAATACTATCATTCATATTTGAGAGTTGCTGAGACAGCAGATCTTAAATATTCTCATGACAAGTTAAAAAATCTATAGTGACATATATTACTATACTTACTGTTGTCATATTTTGCAATACATACAAATATCTTTACATTATGTTGTATACCTGAAATTAATAGATGCTATATGTCAATTATAAAGTAAATAAAAAAGGAAAAAAGTTGTTAATGATCACTAACACATGGAATAGCAAAACAGTCCTTTAATGCTGATTTGCCTACAAAAACTAAAGGTTATCTAGGCAAGTCTATAGCCTTATTTGGAAAAACTTGAAATTTAAGTTACTGAATTCTTAATCTGAGTAAAATGCAAAAACCGATTAAACCCAAAATGTACAACCACTATATCAACAGACTTTACAAAAGCCCCAATCCTCAAATTTTTTAACTACTTTTAGCCCTTTCTAATGTCATTCCCCAACATTTAAACTATACAATAGGCTAAGAAACAATCAGATAATAAGGAATTAAAATCAACATCTTTTGCATATTCTGTTTCAGGTTAAGACAATATCATGATTTTTCCAAAATCACAATCTTTTACAGATTATGTAGAGTACAGATTATAGCAAATCCTACTTGACTGAGTTCAGTCTAGAAAAACCTGTTAAAAAAAAAAAAGACAGCAAAGAAGCAAGCAATTTTTCCATAATATGAATCTACCCTCCTAGATTTCAAAGCCTATATACTAACCTCATAATCATTCTCAAACTGTCCATAACTATTTTCAATTAAAGTTAATTACCTTTAACAAGGAAAAAAGGTCCAATTTAAATATAATTTAAAACGTAACAAATGTATAATTCTTTAAAACATTAAGATTTTTCACACTAAAGAAGGCATTTGAAAAATATCATAGCTGCAACATGCAGTAATAACAATAATTTTGTTACAAAACAGGACAAAGAAGTTGACCATAATGCTAGACCTAGTCAATAGCCAAGATGAGACTTAAGTCTAATCATCTAATTCCAAATCTCATGCAACCTTAGTGATTCAACTAATCAAGAACTTTAAAAACAGTTTAAGGTAATACTAATTCCACAAACATTTGACATTTTATAAATAAAACCTTTTGCACAGAACAAAATACATTTATCCACACTGATAAATATTAAACATTAATGCTAGTGGCCCCAACACTGTGATAAAAATACACATGCACCTAGAACTTGAAATTATTTATACTGTTAACTTATCAGACTATTAAGTGATGCTAAAATAAAAACAAATATAAAATATAAAATAAAAATATAAAAGGAAGTACTACACTTCTTTTACACCAACCTAACTTAGTTCACACCCCTGCCTAATGCCATCCAATTTGGGTCAGCTCACTCTAAATATCCATCCCTCACTTAACATCTCAATAAAGTACTTTACATATTGTCCCTGAGGTAAATATTCTCCAACCAAATTTATCTCACATTCACATTGCTGAAACTCCAATTTAGGTCTCTCCTGAGTTCTAGACTCCTAGAGCCAAGTGTTTGGTAGAATATTATACCCCTTAACTTACTTTTTTCCTTTTTTCTTAAGATTTATTTTTTTTTTTCCATACAAGCTGGGGTGCAGGCCAGAGGTGTGGTGCGGTGAGAGGGTTCACCAGAGACAGAGTGGGGAGCAGAACAGGCAGATTAACCGAAAAACAGAAATACACTGCTGAGGGGAGCAGCGGGCTAGGCAGGAGGTCTGCTGTGTCACGTGGCACTGAACTCGCCAGCTCCACAGCACTGCACTTAACCCACTGCGCCACCACGGAGGCCCTATACCCCGTAACTTATTAAGTCTAAGAAAGTCACAAGTCAAAAGTCAAAAGAATCTGTGATTAAATGAACTACCCCATGTCCTTCCTAGGAACTGCAACAAGTATATTCTTTTAGCACTAAATTTTCAAGAGCAATACAAGCTACTACTGAAACTAGATTTTCTAAATGGACAGATCCTCTGAGAAAGAATGGTGATCTAAATAATCACTTTTAGTTGAAAACTAAAAACACATTTTCAAACAGTCCATTTGTAACCCACAACATTTCAAAAGTAAACATACACAGTATAGGAAATGTGAATCTGGTTAGTAATCCATCTACACCATTAGAAAATGCCATCGAGATTTGATTAGTCCAGGAACTGGTTAAAAATGTTAAATGCTGGGGTGTTCTAAACAGCATTACCACAGGAGTATGGGTACTACATATAACTAGACACCACTGTTTAAAAAAATTTTCATCTTCATCTCCAACTGCCTTCCTTAAAAGAGTAAATAACTTTAATTTATAAAAATGTAAACATTTGAGCTATTAGGAGGGGTACTAACACTATGGAATATTCTGAACATTACAGGCTAAAAGATGACAGTGTCAAGCCAAAATACAGATAAATATCTCAGCAAATAAATGCTTATTTGTTAATAAGTCAGTATGTTTTGGTTTCCCTGGTGGCGCGGGTAAGCGCTGCGCCGTGGAAATGTCAGCAGCAGCGACACCAGTTCGGCACGTGGCCGGGGAGATTCCCACATGACTAGGCAGACCTCTCCTGCCTCGCCCACTGCACCCCACAACACTGTACTTAAGCAGATCCACCTGTTCTGCTCCCCGCTCTGTCTCTAGTGAATCCTCTCAAACCTCTGCCCTTACCCCAGCTTGTATGCATAAATAAATAAATCTTTAAAAATAAAAAAGTCAGTATGCTTCAGAATCTTGTATGTAGATCTTCCTCTGTGGTGTAACTTAGATATTAAATGATTTACTTTTTTAAAAACTAAATGGGATTATCATTTTAAAACAGGATTTTGACGTAGTTTTAAATTTTTAAAGGGGTTACATATTCCTTTGGTCTCAATGTATATACACACCTTTAAGAAAAGTTGCAGTATCCAAATAGATTACTCTGACCTCATTTATTATTGGTGTTTTTTAAAAAATAAAAAACTCTACAGTATACTTTCAGTAAATCAGAATTTCTCACTAGTTTATTTTTTTTAAAAGATTTACTTATGCATACAAGCTGGGGTGTAGGCCAGAGGTGTGGGATGGTGAGAGGATTCATCAGAGACAAGAGTGGAGAGCAGAATAGGCAGATAATCCGAAGTATACTGCTGAGGGGAGCAGTGAGCACGGCAGGAGAGGTCTGCTGTGCCATGTGGGAAACTCTCCAGTTGGGTATCGAACTCTCGAACTCATGCTGCAGTGGCTCTGGAGAGCTTCATAGTACTGCGCTTAAACCATTGTGCCATCAGGGAGGCCCTTCTCACTAGTTTAATGCAGTAATCACAGAACCTACTTTCTGAACATCATTTATATTTCCTGGCCCACAGCTGGCTGTTTTATTTCATAAAACCTGGTGATAGTAACTACAATTTTTTTTTTTAAAAAGCCAATATGGTTAACAGTATGTCCAAAGTTGTGCCATCAGGGAGGCCCTTCTCACTAGTTTAAATGCAGTAATCACAGAACCTACTTTCTGAGCATCACTTATATTTCCTGGTCCACAGCTGGCTGTTTTATTTCATAAAACCTAATGATAGTAATTACAATTTTTTTTTAAAAAGCCAATATGGTTAACAGTATGTCCAAAGTTGCAATATAGATCCCTTGAGGATCTATCAAAAAGGATATAATCAAAACTATGGACAAAGTATACAGTCTTATGAATGAAAGTATTAATCAATGCATAATTTACAACCAGGTTTCTCAACAGAATGTCAGTGGTAATCTGGATGGCACAATTCTTCCCTGATTAAGACTTTCTTACAAATTACTGATACACTTACCACTGAACACCAGACACATGGTTGATGATCAAAAATTCACATTTTCAAATGCTTCTAGCTAAAGGCCATTGACTTAAGTACCAAAAAGAACTAAATATACGCTAATACACAATACACTATTACAGATTGAGTGAAAAATTTTGCAATCAGTGTATATTTGATTACACTATATTACAAACAGAAAAAGAGCTGGAAGGAAATAAATGGAAATGAAGACAAGTTTTAATATAGTGGTAGAATCACAGGTGGTGTTTCTTTTTCTCTATCATAAAGTGGCTATATTGGTAATATTAATGTTCTAGCTAAATTAACTCAAATAGCAGATTTTACCTTTCTTATTAGTACTTTGAAAGAGTGCAAGAGCTTAATTCTCAGCACAATCAAGCTATGGGCATTAGCAGCAGGAGGTCCATCCCAACCCTCTTTCAATCAATCTGCCTGTTCTGCTCCCTACTGTTTCTGCTGAATCCTCTCCCACGCATTCCTTCCCTCAGCCACCCTCCCACCGCCCCCCCATACACCCCAGCTTTTGTATGCATAAATAAATATTTTTTAAAAAGAAGACAAGACAGACCAGAGAAGAGAAGTGAAGAAAACCAGCAGAAAAAAGACATCAACAAAGTTGTTGATCTTGGTGCCTCTCTGGTAGTGCAGGGCTATTAACGACACAGTGCTATCACGAGCCACTGCAGGAGACATGGTGCAGCAGACTTCCCTGTCTCTGCTCCCCTCAGCACTGTATTTCAGTCAATCCACCTGTTCTGCTCCCCACTCTGTTTCTGGTGACTATTTTCCCCCAATTCTGGCCTACACCCCAGTTCCTGTATGCATAAAGAAATAAATCTTTAAAAAAAAAAAGTCGTTGATCTTAAAATTTGTTTTAGAAGTAAGGATAGTATTGTCCTTTGTAGATAAGTGACTTGAAGGGGGCTCAGAAGAACTTTCAGGATGAGATAATGCTGATTCGGTGGCTGGTTACACAGGTATGCTGACTTTATGAAAATCACTGAACTGTACACCTACCCATACATTTTTTATATCCACATTATACTTCAATAAAAAATTTACTGAAAAAAACTACAAAGATTTATTACTGTTGTGAAAGGTTTTCATGACATGAGATAAGTTCACCGTGCAAAAAAATTAAAATAGAAATTCTGCATACTATTACCTGGTAATGCAAAAAAGATGACAATTAAGAATTCTGAACAGGACGTCCCTGGTGGCGTAACAAGTTAAGTCTCAGCCTATGACGCTATCTGAAGCCACTGCAGCAAGAGTTCGATCCCCGGTCAGGGAGCGTCCCACATGGCGCAGCAGACCTCTCTTGCCTCGCCAGCTGCTCCCCTCAGCAGTGTATGTCAGTCCATCAGCCTGTTCTGCTCCCCACTCTGTTTGTGGTGAATCCTCTAATCCACCCACACCTCTGGACTACACCCCAGCTCTTGTATGCATAAATAAATAAATCTTTAGTAAAAAAAGAATTCTGAATGTTTACAAAGAATGTTTACACTGACTTTTAATATTTAAAAACTAAAGAGAAATTGAATCACTTCCTCACACTGAAATAAATTTAAAATTTTAATTTTCATATTAGCAACTGAATCCTTAAAATGTTTCCTTTAAAAAGATTTGTTTATTTATTTATGCATACAACAACTGGGGTGTAGGCCAGAGGTGTGAAGTGGTGAGAAGACTGACCAGAGAGAGAATGGAGAGCAGAACAGGCAGACTGACAGAAGTACACTGCTGAGGGAATCAGCGGGGAGACAGGAGAGGTCTGCTGCACCATGTGGTAATCTCCCTGGCCAGGGATCAAACTCATGCTGTAATGGCTGTGGATAGCTTCATAGGCTGACACTTATCTTTTTTATATTTTTATTTATTTCTTTTTGTTATTCGTATCTTTTACATTATTGTGTGTTCCCCATTGGTAACCCATCACCAGTTCACCCCTGAAGCCATCACCATTGCCCTTTATGCTCCTTTCTTCCCCCTCTTGAGCCCTTATCCTCCCTTTCCCCTGTTGACTGTCACATTCTTATTTGGTTCCCTTACATTCCTGTTACAAGTGAAACCATTCGATATTTTTCTCTTTTTTTCTGGCTTATTTCACTGATCATGATCCCTTCTAGCTCAATCCATGTTGCTGCGAATTGCATGTGTTTATCTTTTTTGAATGCCGAATAGTATTCCATTGTGTATATATACACCACATCTTCTTGATGCAATCGTCTATTTTGGGGCATCTGGGTTGTTTCCATACCTTAGCTATTGTAAACAATGCTGCAATGAACATATGGGTGCATGTATCCTTTTTGATTAGTGTTTTTGTGTCCTTTGGGTAGATTCCCAAAAGTGGTATTGCCGGGCAGTACAGAAGCTCTATTTCTAGCTGTCTGAGGAAACGCCATACAGCTTTCCATAGTGGCTGGACCAGTAGGATGAGACTTATTTAACCTGCTGTGCCACCAGGGAGGCCCCTGAATCCTTAAAATGTTAATGAGAAACTATTTTTCATATTCCATTAAAGAAAATATTCCAAATTTAAAACAAATTGAGATTTCGGATCAGTTTCCAAAAGATTAATCATAAAATACCATTTCCACAGCACTGCAAAACAATTCTCTCTCTTCAATACAGCTACACTGTTGCACTTTTAATCCATGTCAGTCAAGTCTGCAAATTATCTTCACTGTAATGAAGTTAAAACAACCTCATTACAGAATAAAAACGTGCAATTAGTCAAGTAAATCTACATATTTGAAAAATAGGAATAAGGATTGCACTTTAGAAAAACTAAGCATTTGCTTGATCTGTATGTGTATATTCAGGTTACAATTTTGCAAAATGTATACAGTTATGAGAAACTAACTTCATACCAATGCACCCAGTTTAAGGAAAGAGTTTTTATTCTTTCTCTTAAACTCCACTTTATTTCAAGAAACAGCCCATTGCTAAGTACCAAACTCAGTTTCCAACGATATAAGTGGTATTATATTGACAATAAAAACGCTATTCTATGGGGCCTCCCTGGTGGCACAGCAGTTAAGCGCTGGGCTGTGGAACTGTCGGCAGCAGCGATGCGAGTTCGATGCCCAGCTGGGGAGAATCCCACATGGTGCGGCAGACCTCTCCTGCCTTGCCCGCTGCTCTCCTCAGCAGTGTATTTCTGATCTGCCTATTCTGCTCCCCACTCTGTCTCTGGTGAAGCCTCTCGCCACTCCACACCTCTGGCCTGTACCCCAGCTGTATGTATAAATAAATCTTTTTTTTAAAAAAAATGCTATTCTATGATGTATTTTTTCTATATTTAATACACTTAATTATCACAACCTTAAAAGCTATGTTAATTTATAAAGGTTCGTGTACCATATATTTTACTAATTCCAATTGCAGTAGAATAGTTTTCTTCCAAATACTTCTGAATTATTAAGAGTTAGTTTAAGTGCCTAAGTGAACAGCTTTTCAAGAATTAGTAAGATATTCAAAGTTATATATGCTACAGCTAACCAAAAAAATGCAGGTGCATGAACTAACGAAATATTCCTGACAGAATGTATTTAAATCTAATCATATAGAAACAACCTATAGGAATCCAGATTATGAATCGCTCTACAAAATGAACTACAAGAAATACCAATGTCATGAAAGACTTAAAAATGTGACATAACTGTTCTGGATTATAAACGAGTTAACTAAATGCATTGGATGGTCACTAGTTATACTCTAAATCAAAAAGAGAAAAAAACACTGAAATTGGAAAAATGTAATGAACTACCTGTTACCTATTCTTTTACCAATACTAAAATTTCTTGGGTGTTAATACTACTGTGATAATATAGGAGAATATACTTGTTTTTATGAGATACATGCTTTGGTGCTGAGGGATGAAATTTGCAGTGTGCACAAATTTCAAAACATGGGTGTGGGAACGAAATCAACTATGATAAGCGATAAACACAGTTAACATATATGGGTATTCAGTGCAATATTGAATTAAGTATTTCAAAGCAGAAAGTAGACGAGAAAAACTTAAAAATAAAAATTTAAAAATCCAATGCCAACCTTTATCAGTATCTACGCTATAGCAATGCGATATGCTTACAGATAGAAAACTAAAGGAAAAGATCTACATGCAACACTATGAAACAAATCAAAAGGTCAAGTCAAATGGTTAATAAAGTATCCTGAGCAACTACTTTTTGATACAGTGAACAAAATACTGCGGATTTTAAGATTCTAAGCTCTGTCTCTTAAAAAAAATTGTTTTTGTGAGTTAATGTCAAAAGCCCGCAACTCCCTTACAAATGCTGAGAACGTAGTTTGCTACAAGAGAAACCTTTCTTCAAAATACATGAATTGGGACGATTCCGCGACCTGTGAATGCGGGTCGAGATCTGGACTTTCGGAAGTATACCGTAGGGCTAATCCTGCAGTGACTACTAAATGCTTTGACAGGTTTGGGGCAGTGTAACCCGTCCAGAAGGAATTTTTAATCCGTGTCACAAGGACGAATAGACATGATCTTTAACATGGTTGCGTTCAGATTAATCAAGATGCTAAATTTGTGAACACCGCCCTGGGGAACAAATACAGCCCTAATTCCATTTTGTCATCAGCTGCAGGCTTTCTCGTCAGCAATTAATTCGTGACACTGAGCCCGTAAGAACTGGGCAGTTTCTCAGGTGCAGTCTCCGCGGTTTTCAGTGGGAAAACGCGATCAGGCGTTTGCCATGAGGGCTGTTCCGGGCCCACCTGCGGCCATCTTAAGTTCGGGAAAAAGGGGGGGGGCGGGACGGAAACAGAGGACCCGGCAGGCAGCACAAACCCGGAAAGCAAGAAAAAGGGAACCTCTCTAATTCCTTTGTAAGGGTTCTGTCAGAGGTTAACCTCCTTAGTCCGATTAGCGAGGAGAGCTGAACCGCGGGACCTAGGCCTAGGTGCCCTAATCAAACATGAGCACCAAGTAAGTCCGGCGGTCACGTGATGGGCACCGCGCGCCCATGTCCGAGCTCTCCCCCACGCCACGGCTCCCGAGGTCTCTATGGCGCCGCACCCTTCCCCCAGCCGAGCTCGAGCACTTACTCCGGAGGGTAGAGCCGCAGCTCCTCAATTTCTCCTAGGAAGGAAAAAAGCGTCCGCATCTGCTCGCTGGTCACCGCCGACGACAGATTCGTCACCTGTATCACCGCCGTAGGGGTAAGGCCGAAGCCTAACCCCAAACCGAAGCCACCGCCGCTGTTCATCCCGATCTCAGTGCTGCCGCCTTCCCGCTCCCCAACGTCTACGACGCGTCAGCGACGGAGCCGGGAAAGCTGAGAACGCGCGGCCGCGAGCGCGCTCCCGCTGGCGAATTCACGGCGGCGGGCAGGTCTAGCCGCCCATTTCACAACTCCCCTGCTCCCAGGGCGGCGCGCGCCAGCCGGAAGCGTTGCCCAGGCAACCGGGAGGGTCTCGCGAGACTGCCGCCTCCGGAATCTCTGAAGCTGTTGCGCTTGCTTCTCTGATTCCTGCGGAGGTTTTCTCAGGTTTATGCAACGCCGCAACTCAAATTCTTGTATACCTATAAGCACGGAAAACCCAGCTCTATACGGTAGGTAGGGCTAGGGAACCAGGAGGCCTCCTAGCCCGCTGTTGCGATTCTGTGAAGGAGGTCTGTGACTCTAGTCTCACAGATGAATACGAGGCCAAACGCATAGCGGGTCATTATGTACAAGGTGCTCCCACCCCTACTGTTAAAAATGGGAAGTTTTACAGGACGTCTAAATTCTGATCGAATTAAGGGTTGAGGCAGTACGATGAAGGCTATGTGGTTATTGTTTATAACGTGGTTTATTCTCTCATTTCGCATTAGTATTTATTGTGTATCAAACGCTGTAGAGAAGGACACATACGAAACAGTTACAGACGGTTCACGCTGAATTTACGGCCTTATGAAAGACAACAGGTGAAACTAGGGCAGCTGTCCCCCAACAGCGATTCTCAGAACCCTGAGATTTCTCGAGGCCCTTTCACTTGGTCTACATGGTGTAAACAAATTTTAACCTTTTTCACTTTTATTGACATTTGCACTGATTTTGGAAAAGCAATCACGAATTAAACTGCTAGCACCTTAGGGGCCTCCGTGGTGGCGCAGGGGTTAAAGTCTCAGCACTACCGGTCTGCTGCAGCCATAGTAGCCTGGGAGCTAACCCACATGGCACAGCAGTGGACTCTGGCCTGCTGCTCCCCTTAGCAGTGTATTTCAGTAGATCTGCCTGTTGTAGTCCTCATTCTGTCTCTGGTGAATCCTTTCACCACCACCACCACCACCACCCCAACCACCCGCTACACCCCAGTTCTTGTATGCATAAATACATTTTTTAAAATATTAAAAAAAAAACAAAACACCTGCTAGCACCTTAGCAGGAGTCAAGGCAGTAGCTTCAAATAGTGGTATTTTTTTCATCTCCATGCACTTAGCATATAAAATTTAAGGTTTTTTTAAACAAGTTGGTTTAACATAAGAATGTCCTTAACAATGGAGTGAAAAAATATTAATATCATTAAATCTGCATCCTAGTATGCATGTCTTTTAATGTGTGAAGAAATAGTAAGTACTTGTGCAGCATGCCCAAGAGAATGGTTGTCCCCCAAAAAGCACTTATGTGGCTGAATTTTCACACAACCAAATTTTGTAAAACTTACATCCATAACCTTGAACTTTCCAGTTCATAAAAACTTTTCTGTTAAAAAATGATATTGTTTTTGAAAACATTTATAGTAGGTAAATATATAGCAGCCCCAATTTGCAGATAATTAACAGGATCTTAGTTTTTATCTTCTTACTAATCCAACATGTTCTTAAGCATTAAGATAAGCCATTACAAGGTTTCAGTGCAGAAAGGGCCTCTCACATAAGAGCAAACAGAAATAAGATAAATCCTGTAAATAAATTAACAATGAGAGAGAAAGTTTTTACATATCTATTAGATTTTGGACCAGAAATTGATTTTAGAGAGCAGATCCAGGATACATACTGACAAGAAGAATATACTTAAGCTGTGAAGGTATGCAGATTATACTCACTCGAAGAGGCTTTGTTGCCTTTGTTAAACATCGCTAAAGAAGGAATGCTGATTATAATCTTAGTACAGCAAGAAAGCAATGGGAGAAAAGTTAAAAGGGTTATAGTAGAGAGGATCAAAAGAGAACCTACATGCATGAGTGTACCTGTGTGTGTGTAAATGTGCGCTGCTGCATGTTTCAGAATGCACTCTTCCAGAAATGAAGCAGAAACTCTCTGTCTTTTCTGTGCTGTGCCACAGAAAAGCTGGAATTATCGGTGTTTTCCCTTATGGATTCTATTTTTGTTATCATGCATAAGAAAACTTTGCCTAACCTAAGGTCACAACATTTCCTCTTGTGTTTCTTCTAGAAATTTTTAGTTTGGTTACTTACACTTAAGTCTCAGATTTTTTCTCAGTTAAATTTTATGTGTGGTGTGAGGTAAGGCTCTTCTCACATTTCTGGAGGCCAGATTTAGTCTGATGAGAGCCAGGCTTCCTGGTTCATAGTCAGCTCTTTACACAGCATCTTGGGTTCCTTTGTATCTTCACATGGTTGAAGGAGTAAGAGAGCTCTCTGGGACAACTTTTATATGGCCACTAATACTATTCATGAAGGATCTACCCTCATGAACTAATCAGCTCCCAAAGGTCCTACCTCTTTATACCATCTTATTGGGGTTTAGGATTTCAACATATTGATTGGGGAGGGAAGGCATGGAGAACACAAACATCAAATATTCAGTTCATAACACCCCTCAGCAATAACTTAGGTGTGAGTAATGCTTTTCAGTGTAAAGTAAATATTTGTCAATTTTGCCTTGTTTGATCTTTCTAGGAATCCTATAGAGTAGAATTTTAATGAAAGTTAAACTGAAGTATAAAATGAATGTTTAAAAAAAAAAGGCATACCTAATACTTAACCACGGTCTGTCTTTCTAACGCCAGGTTCCCTTATTCACTAAAACACGTTATTTTTTGTTTGTTTTTAATGATTTATTTATTTTTGCATGCAAGCTGGGCTGTAGGCCAGAAGTGGGGGGGGGGGTGTGTGTGAGAGGATTCACCAGAGACAGAGTGGGGAGCAGAACAGGAAAACTGACTGAAATACACTGCTGAGGGGAGCAGTGGGCAAGGCAGGAGAGGTCTACTGTACCATGTGGGAAGCTCCCTGGCTGGGATCAAACTCGTGGCTGCCATGACTGCCAATAGCTTCACAGTACTGAGACTTAACCCCTTGCACCATCAGGGAGGCCTGGATTGAGTTCAGTCATTCCCAAATCCTTTCTTTTTTCTTGGTGTTCCTCATTTTGCTAGAGCACATCCCAAAGTAAATTCCTAAAAAGATTTATGTCACTAGAGTTCCTGAGTCCTTATACATCCAAAAATGCTTTACTTGACAGATTGATTATCTGAATGGGTGTAAAAAATTATTCAAGGTGATTTGAGAATCATTAATCATTTATCTTTTAGCATACAGCATTGCTAACAATTTGTCTGTTAGCAGTTAAATACTGCATTATATAGTGACCAGAAACCAAACTGGCTAGAATCTTGGACACCCAGCTTCCAGGCCTGTGAGAATTGAATTTCTGTTCTTTATAGGCCACCCAGTCAATGGTGATTTTTATTACAGGAGCCTAAAGACCCGTGACATACCAGGTAAGTGTCCTCAATTCTTAAGGGAAAAGACAATCAACAGGCCCAACCCTGAGATCTCCTACATATTGAAATCATCAGACAAAGCTGTTAAAAGCAGCTACTATTATTTTTGCCATGAGTTAAAAGTTTAGCACTCTCAAATGAATGGAAAGAGAAATTCTTAGAGAGGTAGAAAACAAAAAAATGAACTAAACAGAAATTTTGGAATGGAAAATAGAATATTTGAAAGTTTAAAAGTTCACTCAATAGCAGGTAAGATGACAAAAGAGTCAGTGACTTGATAAGAGAATTTTTTTTTTTAAAGATCTATTTTTTATTTATACATACAAGCTGGGGTACAAGCCAGAGCCGTGGGGCGGCGGGAGGGTTCACCAGAGACAGAGTGGGCAGCAGAACAGGCAGATCAGAAACACACTGCTGAGGGGAGCAGCGGGCGAGGCAGGAGAGGTCTGCCGCGCCATGCGGGACTCTCCCCGGCTGGGCGTCGAACTCGCGTCGCCACTGCCGACAGCTCCACAGCGCAGCGCCCAACCGCTGCGCCACCGGGGAGGCCCTTGATAAGAGAATTTATGCAATCACTGGCAGATGTCTATTGAGAGCCCACTTCCTGGTTCATAGTTGCTGTCTCTTCACTATGTCCTCATAAAACAAAGAGGCAAAGGATCTTCTCAGGCCTTGTATTATGAGGGCAGGAATCCCATATTTAATCACCTACCTCCCCAAAACCTACCTTCTAATACCATCATTTTGGGGAGTGGGATTTTATCATATTTCCTGATCCCTATATAAAGCCCACTGCTCTTTCGCAATTATCAAACCTTTCTAGCTGTGTATGTGTATATGCCTTCAAACCCTCACCTGCCATGCATGCTATGCGCTTGCCTTATTAAACTACATCTGGTGCTTCCAAGGTGCCATACTTCACATTTGTTACAGAATTACTTTTTTTTTTTTTTTTTTTTTACTGATACACCACTTCATGGACTTAATGTCATATATAGTTCATTGTCCCTAAGCCATCCTTATGAGTCAATTAATGTTTGGCACTTACTGCTGCATGGACATAAAAAGATTGATGGTACCAAACTCTAGCATTCTCTTGTTCTGAATCCTGGCCAGAAGGCTACCTGTGGTCTGACCATTCTTCCTTAGCAAAGGATGTTACTATGTTATTAGTGTCTACTGGACTCTGAATTGGCCTTTCAGATGTCACTGCTGCTTATCCCAGTGATACTGGTGCAGAGGTTGAACCTTAGGACACCATCCTACCAAGATGAATATAGTATCATGTGCCACCACCCAGTGTGTTAATCCTACCCCAGCTTCTGCTCATGAACTCTCTCCCCTAAAGGTGATACATCAGATATAGGAGATACAGTTCTCATATACATATTTTCTCACTAGTCTATATAGGGAAATGGTGGTGGGGAATTATATTACAAATGGTTTTGCCACCTTATATAGGAAGACAAGTTTAATAAAAATTTTCTTCTAATGATGACCAGTAAACATTTATTTTTTGATTCATGATACATTTTAGCATAGTCATACCATAGTGTGATAGCTTTGAACTACCATACTGCACAGAACAAAACATGTCCACCATTTCAGTAAGTCCTATTGGACACCGCCAGTCTAGATAATAAAATACATTCAAGTAGACAATTCTTTGTCAAAAACACTATTCAGTTTCATACTATTTAGTCATCATTTCCTATAAGACCGATACCATGTTTGGTGCTGGCAAAAACAAAAATTGAGTAAGAGAACTCCCAGATGTTAAGGACTTCACCATTTATTATTTCAGTAAATTTGCTTAGAAATATTTTGCTAAGGAGAAATTGCTACTTTTTAAAATCTACAGCAGGGCCTCTCTGGTGGCACAGGGGTTTAAGTTTCAGCATTATGAAGCTATCACCAGCCAGTGCAGCATGAGTTTGACCCCCTACCAGGGAACTAACCCACATGGTTCAACAAACCTCTCTTGTCTCTCCCGCTGCTCCCCTCAGCAGTGTATTTCAGTCAGTCTGCCTGTTCTGCTCCCCACTCCTGTTTCTAGTGAAGCCTCTCATTCCCCCACACCTCTGGCCTACACCCCAGCTCTTGTATGCATAAATAAACCTTTAAAAATAAAATAAACTCTAGACTGAAAAATATAAGATTATTTAGAAAATGTTTTACTAATGACAGAGCAGGAAGTAGCTATCACTGTCACTCTCATTGTTGGATTACTAAATTGACAACTTCAAATAAAAATGAAAACAGTCACCATACATCCTACACACCTGTAAAGGTTGTGACTAAAAGCACATGATGCTGATCATTGTGTCCCAGAAATGAAATATTTTGATTTAACACACGGATTTTTAACCTGAGATTTCTTAGAATCAGTTTAATATTTAGATGTGTTCTAAAATATTATGAAGCACAAAGCCAAAATAAATTACATATATTTTTAATTTTAGAAATCGACTCATCTTAATTACAAGCAATCGTATCAGAAAAGACCTACAATCTAGTAGAAAGCTAGGGAAAACCAACATTCTAATTGCATATGGTAGAGCCCCCTGGGGTTTGTAACTACATATAGTTTACATAATAACCACAGGTCAGCTTATGTGTCACAGAGAGTGGTTGTTATAATATTGAAGATAATCAAGTTGAATTCCTACATGGATGTAATGATCAAATTTCATATAAGCTAAAAATATAAAAAAACACTGGAGAAATTAAGAGAAACCATTTAGTATGGAAAATAACTTTCTTACATATAAACTCAAAAGCATTTTTATAGACATATTTCAGTTCTTTTCAAAATAAGTACCTTTAATCTAGTTCATTTTGAAAAATTCATTTAATGTCTGTTTTAATTTTCCAAAAATTGATTGAAATATAATTGACATACAACATTGTATAACTTTAAGGTGTGCAACGTTTTGATCTGATATACTTCTGTTACAGGGCAACCCCGATATTCAATGGGGTGCCTGACTGTGGGTTCTCACCCGTGCGCTTAAAAGGACTTATAATAAGAACAATTGCAGG
>PVIJ01008746.1:0-71848 GCA_004024925.1 Scalopus aquaticus
TTTTAATGGTAGATTCTTTCCCTAGGGGAAAAAAAAAAAGGTGCACATGTGAATTTCTGTAGGTCTTGAAGCCAGAGAGGTCCCTCCACGGTTCTGGAACCTCTGTCTTAGATCTTAAATCCCTGGTTCATCATCCCTCTTCTGTGAATGAACTTACCTGCAGGAAGGTGGCAAATGTAATTCATTGGGCATTCCAGAGTTCTAAGGCAGCAGAGTTCAAATTCATTGCAAATTCATTTCTTTTTCTTTTTTTTTTAAGATTTATTTATACATACAAGCTGGGGCACAGGCCAGAGGCATGGGGTGACGAGAGGGTTCACCAGAGACAGAGTGGGGAGCAGAACAGGCAGATCAAAAATACACTGCTGAGGGGAGCAGTGGGCTAGGCAGGAGAGGTCTGCCGCGCCATGTGGGACTCTCCCCGGCCAGGCGTCGAACTTGCATCACGCGCTGCCGACAGCTCCACAGCACAGACAGCTCCACAGCGCAGTGCTCAACTGCTGCGCCACCAGGGAGGCCCTGCAAATTCATTTCTTACTGTTCTCACCCACCTCCTCAACTTACACACACTTTTTGTATAAGTTGTGAAATTTTTGAGAAGTTAATTTTCATAAGTTATAAAGTTTGTTTTCAATTAGCTGGGCCCAACCAGTCCAGACAAACAGTTGATTCCTCCTCTCTGCTGTCCTCCCTCACATTCATCCCTCCCTGGCCTAGTCTTAACCCCTCGTCCTGTGGCCTAGTGTGCGCAGATGTCTTTGGCCCCTGTTCGTTCTGCATTGTGGATAACATCAGGATGCATTTGTGGGCTTATTCTCATTTGGGACTTGGAGTATCTCCTCTTCTAGCATATTTGTCACTAGGGTCAAGTTGTGCAGCCCTTCACCTTTCTGGAAAACTGTGAGCCAAGATAAGAATTAATCCCACTCATTTTGCATAACTTGCATTTCATCTTTTTCTGGTCAGTGAGAAGTTTTACACCTGACCTTACAGATGGAGGGCCTCTAAAATCCAGTGGCATAAATGCTTGCTGACAGGAAATGTTTGGTGGTCTAGAGACAAGGAGGTTTCAGGAAAGACAATATCCCTTGGTCAGAATCTTAAAGAATGCAGGGTTTGACCAGGCAAAAGAGAAATGGAAGCCCCTTCTAGGCTTCACTGAAGCCCTCTGGCTCCTGAGTGCAAACTGCCTCTGCTTTGCAGCCCTCAGAGATGATTAATTTATCATCCCTTTCCATCTAGAAGTGAGAGAAATACTGGCAGTCTCCCTTTTTGCCAACTGATAATGTTGCTCATGTGCTTTAAACCAGTATCTTGGCCTCTTTGGGACCATCACCACTCGATATTCCTGAATGGGGAGGAGGTGTCTGCTAAGCACCCCATTATTGCATTCATTATTTAGTGCTTTTTGCACTGTTAGCCTTTGACTATGCTTCTGGTACCCCAGGGGGACCTCAAGTGGAGCAGCATGTTCGCAGGCTGCTAAAGTGACAATCAGACCCTATAATACCCCATAGCATTGAACTTGGTTGAAACTGAACCTTCATGGCAACTGTTTCAGAGACACAGACCTAAACTTTAGACTGACTCATGTCATTGTTGCATGAGAAATACTCAGCACACTCCTCCTTTCTCCTCCTCCCTCTCCCTCGCACCATGTAATATTCTTATGACTGAAAAGATCTTTTATCCTTCACCTTTTAATTGCCCAGTTTAAAAGCCTTTTATGTAGTTATATTAATCATAAAAGACCATCCAATTATCAGTAATAACCAGTCAGTGGATTCTAGCAGAACTTTTTTTGGCCTTCAAAAGAGAGATTTTTAAATTTGGCATAGTGGTAAATAGGAAGGACACAAGTTGTCAGATTGATTTGTTGGACTCAACATTAATTTCCCTTTGATGAAAGATGAATCCAGAAATTGAAAGGAACGATTAGACCCCCTGAGATTCTTTCTCACTTTGGGTGTGATCTTTGTCAATCACATCGACTTTCTGAGACTCATTTTCCAGATCTGCAAAATGGAAATGATCACCATCCTACATCCAAGGGCTCTTGTGAGACTGAGGAGGTCAGGTGGGAGCGTTTTCTGAAAAGACGAAGGTTGCTCATAGGTCCTCCAGAAGCAAAGATTTAGGGTGGTATTATTTGTTATCTCTAGTTATTTCATAGACTATGACATGGTTAGGAGAACAGCCCAAATTCTACAAGAAGAGAAGGCAAATCTGGAAAAATATAAGAAATTTCACATCACCTCAGCTGATTTTCGGTGCAAAGTGCAACCTTTGAGAGTAGTGAGGTCTCTGTCCCCAGTAGGATTCAAGCAGTAAACCAATGATTCCAGAAGTGGTTCCTTTATGGTGGAGGTGGCTACAGTAGTGGCCCTCAGAATCATTTGTCTGCTCTCACATTCCGTCATTTCTTCATGCCTGTATTTACATCTTTGTCTTACTACTAGTATCTGCTGCCAGGCCAGATACCCCAGAACCCCATTCCTGTCTCCTTCGTTATGACCTTGCTTTTATAGCTGCCCACTCTGAAGTTCACAGCAATGAGTTGTGGCATTGCCCCAGGAAGTTAATGCTATGGTGCAAAGATATCCCCTGACTCTTATCGTCAAGACACCTCACTGAGCAAGTACCAGGCCTGGAGTAGATGCTTAGAAATCTTTCCTTCTGGAGAGTTTCAAATCAGGGTTTTAGACTAAGTCCTGAAAAGGAGCCACATTGGGTGAAACTGATAAGAATCGTGATGATTGTTTTTGAAGCGTAGGCCTCCTGCTGTTCATTTCGGTAAAAAACGCTGCCAAGCCACTAACATAGATTAGAGTCTGAGGCGCTT
The DNA here is from genome assembly GCA_004024925.1 of Scalopus aquaticus. Lineage (NCBI taxonomy): Eukaryota > Metazoa > Chordata > Mammalia > Eulipotyphla > Talpidae > Scalopus > Scalopus aquaticus. Next base: position 2,843 of record PVIJ01008746.1, read on the forward strand.
CCTACCTGCGAAATGCAACTAGACTTCGCTGCACCTCTGCCATGTGCCAGGGGCAGCCCAGGCTCTGTGATCTTCCAGTAATGACAACTCTGGGATGCTGTCACTTACATACATGGAAACTGAGGTTCTGAGCAGTCACAGGCTCACCAGCAGAAAGCTGGGAAGTCACAGAGCCAGACTTTGAACATAGGTTTTTCTGACTCAGAAACCCACACAATTTCCACTGAAACATATAGCCTTTAGGATTAAAGAAAATGCAGAGCCGTCCATTGTCTCACCCTCGCCCCAATCAGAATCATTACTCAGACCCCAGTTCCCAGCGCCCTTGGATCTTTATTTCTGGAGTCTTTATAAAAACCCTTAGCCCCTTAAGGCCCAGCACCCCGTGGTTGACTGTGAATAGCTCTCTCCTGCTCAAGACTGAGCTTTGTGTCTAAGTAACTCATTGGACCCTCTCTCCCACCAGCATGCTGCTTGCTTCAGCCCTGCACTGAAAGATATTTCTGAATCCCAAAACCAAATCTCGTTTTGTTTCTCATTTGGCCACCCCTTCCTCCCACACCCCCCAAATGTCTGTGTGTTTCTGTGAATCCCCTATACCCCATCAATCAGTATTCTGTTGATTTTGCTTGCCCTAGATCTAATTCCACTTCCCTGTTGCATATGCAGGAAGAGTTAATCCATTAATGTGAGGAATCGCAGGAATTCTCCAGCCAAGTATTCCCTGCCCCCAGCCTCTATCTTTTATGGCAAATAACTTTTCATTGACAATTCAGCAGTTGGTTTTTCCTTTAGTTTGAAATCTGGATCAAGATGTTGCATAATTGGATTAAATCTAGTCTGAACATTTGTCAGTTTCACTTCCTCATTAAGCACCACATTGTAAAGAAATTATAATTATCGCAGCACAGTTAACATAGATGTCAGGCGTGAGGAGGTCTTCCCATAGTGAGGGGAAGGAATCTGAATCTGTGTGTTTCCACAGATGAACTAGAAGCTTGCCCCTTCTGGAGTTTTGTAGGTGAACTTACTTTCAGCTGTACTTCACAAGAATTGTTCTGAGGTAGAATCCCAAATTCCTAGATTCTGAGAGCTCAGAATACTAAAAGGTACCATCTGGAGTAGTCTCCCCACCAGTGTAAGGATCCCTTAGGGACTCTTGTAGCAGGTACAGGTGAGAGTCCTGACCCTACTTCTACTCCTGTACCCCCAGGGACAGACCTTTATTGTATTGACAACCCCAAAGCCCCATTATTAGAGAACACTTCTTTTTCTTTATTTCTATTTTTTTAATTACCTTACAAATTTTATTGATTTTTTTCACTCATTTACATTCATTTGGCAAATATTTACTAAGAACCTTTACCTGTCAGTGTTCTATTCACTAGGAATACAAAGATGAATTAGACTGGTGCTTAAGAACCTTAATGGCCTCAAACAGAAAATAGACATCAAGTAATTATAATCAGTATAATCACGGATGTGAGTGGCTACGTAGCAATATTACAGAACATAGTGGAAGCACAGAAAATTTTGTCTGAAAGAGTTTAGTAAGGTCTTCACCCAGGTGACAGAGTTGAGCTCAGTCTTAAAAGGTGGAGGGAGTTTGGCACTGCTTAAAGGATGGGGTAATACTCAGGGAAAGGCGATCACATGTTTAAAGGCACTGAGATGTGGAAAAGCCATGTGGGTATCAGGGGAAGACAGCCCGGCCAGTGAAGAGCCTGGAGTTCTGCTGAGAAGCTGGGGTGTGCTAAGAAGCTGCTGACGCCATTAGAGCTGTATTTCTCAGCACATGCTGGTGGCCCGTGGCGGGGCTGGACACTGGGTAGACCCTAATGAAGCAAATGGGATTAATGCCAGGACAGAGTCAGGAAAACCAGCACCCACACCAGATAGTTTAATTGAGGCCTGTAATGTGGGGAGCAAGTTCCGATGGTGTTAGAAGAGATGGACAGCACACAGGACAGCGGGGCCACCACATGGGAATTGTTGGCGCTTGCGACCATCCCTCAGGCTAGAATATAAGAGATGAAGGTGGTGTTACAAAAGCCCAGGAGTGGATGCTACCAACAGGTACTGGGACCCCAGGGGAGATGTCCACTGGGAGCTGGGCCCATGACAAGAGGGTGGAAGCGAAAATCAGAGCAAAGGCTCAACCACTGCCAGATTACTGCCTACAATGAAGGAGGAAGATGGCCTTTCTCATTCCTACCTCCCTGCCCCCTTCCCTATCTCCCTTCCTCCTTCTTCCTTTCTCCCCTCCCTCCATCCCCCCTTTTTTCCTTTGCTTCCTTCTCTCACTCCATCCCTCCATAGAATTTCTGACCAATGCCTCCTTTTGACCAGTTAAGGTGGTTTCAGTGATCAGCAGGTAGAGCAGACCTGTTGAAGTTAATCACAGCGTTAGACTTGTTTGCTCTGTGGTCAAGGCAAGGGCTTTTTCTTTTGGGTTCTCCCTAGTAACCATTTAACAGAATGGGAAGAGCCACTTCCCTGGTTTTGTGGAAGGATTAAACATGAGAATAGCTGTGGTTGCAATTGGCACTTTGTGGGTATACAGAACCTGGCAAGGCAACATATTATTGTAGTTAAAACTGCGAACCTTGCAACCTATCTATTTGAGTTTGAGATTTTTCTCCCTCAGTTCCCAGCTGTGTTACTCAAACTGGTTGTTGAAACTTCTCTGTGCCTACATGAGTTCACCTGTAAAAAGAGGGCAATCATGGTGGCACTTTCATCAGCAAATTCCTTTGTGGATTGACAGGGCGACACATGTAAGACATGTAGACTAGCACCTGGCACACTGCAAGTGCTCCATCCGTGTTAGACGTGAGATGCTGTATAGACAAAGAACTGTAACAATGCTTCAAGAGATAGGAGGATGAGGAAGATGAGACCCAGCAACTAGGGTGCTTTTAGAATACTGGAGGGAGTCAGGTTGGACTATAGAGGGCGGATCTGAAGTGGCCTCCAGTTTTCCTTGCCTGAGCAGTAATGTCAACAAGATCAAGTTTGAGAGTCTGGATGGGGCTGACCTTGCATAGGAGCACCGTGGCTATAGGGCAGGGAAAACACTAGTATCTACTGAATGTTTAGTATACTACCAAGCAAGGGACTGGGGTGGGTTCGAAGTTAAATCACTTTGCACAGCTACAAGAGGCATCTCTAAGACTCTAATACAGTTCTCTCTGACCCTAAAACTAGGGCAGCCTAGTTTATCATCCAAATTGGGTCACTTTGGGAAGTGAAAGGGGGGTTGTTGTAAACAATGATGTCAGAACAACAGGGATTGAACAAGAGCTGTCTTAAACAAGCCAGGATGTAGGACCAAACTACCCAAAGCCAGTGAATGTTCTCCCTGCTGGGCCAAGCTGTCTCTAAGAGCACAGCACAGTGAGATTTCCTAGCAGGCAGGAGACACCTGTGATTGTCCCTGAAAACTCTTTACCGACTGTACTGTTTATGCAAGAGCCATGAGTGTGCCACCCCAAGACCCAGTGCCCTGATGCGAGCTTGCTCCTTCCTGGGCATAAATCAGGTTACTTGGAGGTCTGTTACATGATAAAAAATGGGATTTGGGAGTATCTCTGAGCTGCCGCCGCTGCTGCCGCAAGTCTATCATTATTCGTCTACTACAGATCATTAACATTCACAGAACCTTAACTATAGCATTGCTAATGAGCAGAGCTCTGATATACAGTTCCCCATAAATACCCGTTGATGCTGACACTCATTCTCTCTTGGTACAGTAATTCTGCTTTTCTGGATAAATCATTATGTTAAGGCTCTGTCTTTCTCCCAAACTGCTTTTATTAGTGGTTGCAGAAGAATAATGAACAAACTCCAGTTTTAAAAAAGGAGAAAGATAAATGAGCGATCATGGAGAATAAAAAATATATATGTTGGTCACAGTCCCAACCCAAAACATGCCAAGTGGTTTTTGCAATGATTTAGGAAGGAGGCCTGGAAGGAGCCCTTGCTGAGCGCTCATGGAGCCCGGGCGCATGCGCAATGCTTCCTAAGCTGTATCTAGTTCAGACATCCCCAATGACTGCATTGCCTGCCAGTCACTTCTGACACGTTTAAAAACACAACTTCCTGGGCCCCGGCCACTGCTAGAGACCCACTTTTTTTAAGACTTGTGTGTATTTACATATGGGAAGATTTACAAAGTTCCCCCAGTGGGTAATGATGCTTGACTCAGTTTATCTAGGCTAAGTAACATGACCACTGCTATTTCCTTCACTTCATGGATGTGAAGACTAAAATGTTACGAAGACAGGGAAATAAGGTCTGATTGTGAAGGATAAAGCTCTGCTTCTGGGCTGTGCATAAAGAATGGCTCATGTTAAGGTGACATTCACCCACTTTTTACAACACTTTCTCCATTCTCAAACTCCTATTTCCCCACCTAGCGTAGAGTTCTGTCAGCGTGTCATGTTCCTCTCTGGTGGGTTAGCAGCCGTCCTCATCGCCAGCATTATTCCTCTTTCGCACTGACACACGCTGTCGCTGTCAGCCCGATACTTTGCCCCTGCCCCTTTCCTGGATTTCTAAATCTCCTGTCTTGTCTCTTTGGCTGTTTCTATGTTGATACTGTTATTGAAGTTCTAGCCCCTCACCTCTGTCATCATGATAGGGCTACTGCTTGCTAACAGTTTGTGTTATCTGGCCAGTCCTCCAGAGGATTGGGGTGGACTGTAATAGGACAGGTTCCCAAAATTCCCACTCATGGCTCCCTCCAGAACCCTTACATGTCACCCTAGTCTTAAGATGCAGGTCATCTGACACCTTTGTTCTTTTCACCATAGCATAATGAACTGTTAAGAGCACATACTCCATGTTAACCCACTTTAGTGAAATGCTTAACTCAACTGTTTACTAGTTGTGTGACCTTGGACAAGTTAATTAACTTCTTTTCATTCTGTGTTTGTTTCCTTCTCTCACAATGAGGATTATAATAGCACCTTCATATATAATAATTAAATGAGTTAAAATATGAAATCATTTTTAGAACAGTGTATGGTACATACAAAGCGAGTTCTATCTAATTATTGCCTGTTACAATTACTGTCCTGAATGAGCCCTGCCTGGCCAAGAATGGGATGAGATCTTAATGTTACTCTTTAAGTCATCCCTTCCTCTTCAGACCAGAATGGACTGTTTGGGATATGTACTAGAGAGACCAAACCAGAAATGATGATTTCAATCACTTGTTATTTAATCAAGGAGGTTTTGACTATTTTTAATTAAAAAGACCCTTCATAGAACAGACACAGCCAACATGTAAGGACGGTCTGTGCTTATGATATAAGATCTCATTGGACATGCCTTCTTCTTGCACTGGCTACATGGTCTTCAGAGACAGAGCTGTGACACCAGAGAACGAGCTGGAAAAGAAGCCAGAGACCAGAACACTGCTGTCAAAGTCACAAATGACAAACCTGGACATACTCTGCCCTTGTAGTAGTATGTGCAGATTGTCTCTTTTGTTTTAATTGTCCAGTTTCTGTAATGCTAAAAGTTTCCTCCCAGAACCAGTTTTAGGTCACTAATGCCTCCTTCTGTTCAAGCATCTGTTCCATCATCCACTGAACAAATACTGTCTAGTGTCCACTGTGTATTGACCGCAGTGCTAGGCACAAGTGCTATACGAGTCAGACCAGCTTGCATCCCTTGCCCAGCTTCCATTCCTGGGAAGAAGGCTGCCAGCCAACAAGCAGATAGAGCATGAGTATTAGCCATGGAAACAAAATGGGTCATGTGGGAAGAGCGAGGGGATGACTGCTGACTTTAGGTAAATCATCAGAGGAGGACTCCAGAGGGATACTGAGCTGAGAGCTGCATTATGTGAAGAAACCAACCAGATAAAGAGTCAGATAGGGAAACACAAAAGCAGAGGGTTTGAGGCAGGAATTTCAGGGGCCCATGAGAATAGGGAGAAGACTGGTAGGCCAGAACATGGTGGGAGAGGGGAGAGTAAGGAGGATGAGTTCAGACACAAAGATGGCAGCCGAGCATGGACAGTCTTCTAGACAGTGGTGAGGAGGTTGGATTTTATTCCAAGTATAGTGGAAGATGGTGGAGGTTTTATGCAAAGAGTTGGATCTGATTTGTTTTTAAATGTGACTGACTGGTTTATGAGAGATTAAGGGAGTGTAAGCAGCATTTTAAGCAGACAAGATTGCTGTAGAGGAGATGGACAGAGTTGGGGTACATTAGAGATAGAATCAGCTTATCTTAATGAATGATTGAATGGCGGGGTGTGGGGGAGAGAATGATTAAGAGTAACATATTTGGGGGCTTAGTCACCTAGGTGTGAGTTGGTGGCATTTACAACAAATCGGAAGTCAAGGAAAGGATGGGTTTGGGGAGATTAAAAGTTCTTTGAACATGTTAAGTTGGAGAGATGCAACAGTATGGGACACAATCACCTGACCAATTACTGCAACTTAGGGGGAGGGTGATAAGATAAGATATTGGCTAACTAGAGCATGAGTTCAATCCCTGGCCAGGGAGCTTCCCACATGGCACGGCAGACCTCTCCTGCCTCGCCCGCTGCTCCCCTCAGCATTGTATTTCAGTCAGTCTGCCTGTTCTGCTACCTTCTCTGTCTCTGGTAAATCCTCTCACCACCCCACACCTCTGGCCTACACCCCAGTTCTTGTATGCATAAATAAATAAATCTTGAAAAAAAAAGATCAGATATTGGCTAGACTTCAAGTTGTGAAGAATGTCTCAGATGGACTACTACTCTTGGACCACTAGTGGGAGCGACTGGGAAATCAGAAGGAAGTGCCATCTAGATATCAAAAGAGCTTGAAGAATAGCATATCCCTGTTCTCCTAACTTTTTCTGGGTCATTTCCCTAGTATTTCTTAGAAATTAGAACCAGGATCATTTAATCAGATTGCAAAGTCTCAGCAAGTCAGATGACAAAGTGGATGTGACATCTTTATAATAGCAAATGCCAAGTCTCTGAGTGAGTGTGTGCACATGTGTGTGTTCACATGAGTGTGCACACACATCCTAAGCATTCAAAAACACCATATGGTCTGCCATACCCTTCACTTAGTAAGTCAGGCTAGCACCAAGTTTCTTTCCATTCCATTTTTCTATTTTATTGCATAAGCAAGACTATTTATTTGGTCATTATATTTTTTTAAAAAAATTCAATTCACTATAATTTCCTTCTGTGAGCTAGCCACTGGCATATCTATGTTTTAAGAATATGAAGATGAACAAGATACAGGTCACATAGGGTTTCTGTAGGATCATCTCCTATAGTAGAGAAGTCTTCAATCATTATAAATAGACATGTGTGATGCCCAGAGGGTGGTTATCTTATCCACCACAAGGGTCATGGGGGAAGGCTTGGAAGAGCTGACTAGACCCAAGTCTCACAGGGTGTGTCACAATTTTCCTGACAACTGATGGAAAGGGCATCATTTATAGGGATCTGAGAGGACAAGGAATATACTGAGAGAGTGCATGTGAAGGTATGACACAAAGTCACAAACTACTTGTGATTTGAACAATCAATCAGAGACTATGAGAATAATCCTTTCCAGATTTCCTTCAACTCCATACTCTTAAGCTGCCTTCCAAGTCTATGTTGTTGAACATCGTTTCTTTTGATTCACAGAGTTCTGGGACATAATCATTTATCTTACCATTCTACATAAAAGTAAAGTGAACTTTCCTTGAGACCTTAGTTTCCCTACTGTAAAATGTGAGCCAGGTCTCTCTGCTCTGGCTTTTTACTATCTCCTCCCTGTGTACACAACTGTGAGGGCATTGTGATGACAAAGGGACTAGACTACCATTTGGGAACTTGGGATTTCACGCCAGCTCTATCACTAACATGATTATAACTTTGAAAACATCTTGTCTTAATAGAGACCTCAGGTGCTTCATTGGAGAAAACAAACAAAAAACATTGAATTGGGTTGGCTTAGAGAACACTACAGTCTCTTCAAATTGCAGCACTCTGCAATTCCATATTTCACAAAACTGGTTAAAATGCCATCACACAGGTGCTGAAAAATCACCATAGTCCTCAAGGACACGCCATTAAATTTTTGACTTGATTTATGACCCAAATAAGCAGATGTCGGTGGAGGTATCATTTGTGACAGGTAGAATGCTAAGCTTGCCTTAAATTTTATGCTGGGTAATCTTCAGAAACATGTATGAGATGGATATTTCCCGAATTTGACAACAAAGAAAAGCCCAAGAGGTGGGGAAGCCACTCAACGAAAGCAGGATTCTTATTCTGGTCATTCCCAGTAGAGTTGGCTCCAGTCCTGTGGACAGCCTCGCAGTGATAGATCGAATGGCCCGTGCTGTGTCAGATCACTGCATGCCATCCCCCTTTGCTCTGACCGGAATCACTAGCCACCCATTCCCCTATCTTGGGAAAGGGACAGCGAGCGTCTCGGTGCCCCCCAGTGTTGGCACAGTGTCTGGCTCATAGTGGACCTTCAGGAAGAATTTATTAATTACAAAGTGACGGTCTTGAGAATTGAACCCAAGAATGCCGAAGTGAATAAGGAGCTGAATGACCATGCCTGTGAAATCTGCATTCCTCTGGAGGAGGATGGAAAACATTTTGCACAGAACGGCTGTCAGAGCAGCAGGCAAAGCCCTCCGACTATTTTTTCCTTTGCTGTGACATCTCTCCATTTGTGACTTCTGATTTACTCCACGTTCAGCCCAAGCCTCTGCTACTCTCTCTTGATTTCAACCCCATCCAATATTTCTTGTTACCGTTTGGGTGCCATCTGGACAGCAGGAATAGCCTCTCCAAGAGAGAGACACATTGAGCAAAGAGACAACCGACTCTGCGAGGCTCCTGCCCTCCTCCCCAAAAGGGTGTTGGGAGCCTGTCATCCCGCTGACAGGAGCCAATTTCACATTACTGTGATTCTAATTCACTCCCTTTTCAAAGGACTGAACGGATGCCAAATCTTGTTCATTTTTGAAAAATCCTTGAGGTTTTGCTGTGTGGAACTAGAATAATAGATTTTTTAAAGAAAAAGGGATAAAGGAAGAGATAATTAAAACAAATAATTGCACACTTTGAGAAATCATTCCCCTTTGGCTTCCGGTTTCCAGGGTGCGCTCATACCTGAGCCGGTGTGCTGTTCTGTTGACAGCCACCAAAGAGGAAGCCTCTGGAGCCTGCCCCAGGCCCAGGCAGCAAGCTGAAGTCAGGAAGAGGTGTGACTTCTAAAGCCCTCCCCGTCTAAGGCCAGCTCTTTGGGATGGGTCATGGGTTGGGTCTGGAATCCAGTGCTCTTCCAGATGCCCAGTGGTGAGGATGATGTTTTCCATGTTTGTTCTCGAGCCCCAGCACTGTCCGCATTTTGGCTGCCATCATCAAAATAGCTATATCATCTCTTAATGATCACCGGCTGTGATGACGGCATCGACATCATCCAATCTCCAACACTACTGCTGCCACCATCTCATATCATCTGCCCCTTCTAACTTCCAGGCGCCTCAAGAGTAGGTTAGAGACCAAGAATAGGTTCAGTACTAAAGACGGCAGTGGTAGTAACCATAGGGGTGAGTCACGGCATTCCTCTGCACCAGGCACTCCTGGCTAAAGGCTTTATATGATTGTCTAAGTTATAACACCCACCTTATGGTAACTGCCCACTTTCTCTTCCATCTCCCTCATGTGACAAGGAGACATGTGGCGAAGGATAAGGACAGTGTCTTAGCATGTTGCTTAAGAAATAGCTGAAGACTCGAATGAGTGACCGGTTAGCACAGTCTGACAGCTGTCACTGTCACCACCACCATCACCCTGTACACCGCTACCATGGTTTCCTTTTGTCTCTCATCTCTAATTGTCTAGAGACAAACTAGTTGCCTCTCAGTACTCAAAGTTGGACCTCATTTAAGCATTTTAAGACCCTGCTTCTCACAACTACCATTTTAAGAGTGTCTCTCCGTCCCTTCCTTCCCTGCTTTCATTTTCCTTTCTTCCTTCCCTTCCATCTCTCCCACTTCTTCATCCTCATCTTTCTCGATTCCTTCCTTCTTCCTGCCTATCTTTGTTCCTCTCCCTCCCTCCCATCCCTTCCGTCCCTTTTGGTAATTTTGGAAAGAGAACTGACATTCATTGAGATTCTGCTCTGCTAGTTGCTGTGCCAGTTCTTTTCACCACTTCACCCCAGCAGATTCATTTCGTAAGCACTATCATCCCTATTTTTGCAGAAAAGAAAACTGAGGCTCAGTGATGAAATTTATAGAAAGAAATGATGATGAAGCAGCAGTTTCACCTGAAAGCTGCTGCTTCTGATCTCTCTCTCTCTTCCGCCGCCCTCCCTCTCCTAAAGACATCAAGTTTCTCACTTTAACAGTGTCCATTGTTTTCAAATGCAAGCAAATTTGTTTTCTTGAAGTGAGGTTTAAGTTGGGAAACTCAAGCCTCCAGACTCAGATTCCTCCATCATAGCCGGCCCTGTTTAGTGCCATGATCCTTGTTCAAGGGGTCTGCCTTTCTCACAGTATCTAAATAAATATGAATAGACAAATGGATAAAAAACAATGTGGTATAGACATAAAATGGAATACTATGCAGCCTTTAAAAAGAAAGCACAACGTTATACTAAGAGAAATAAGCCCATCGCAGGAGGACAAATGCTGCACGCTGCCATTCACTTGAGGTCTATTAAATTGACAAACAGAGAAGCAGAGTGGAATAGTGATTGCCAGGGACTGGGGGAAATGGGAATGTGGGGAATTACTAAACAACTGCTATGAAGTTAGTTATACAAGATGATTAAGTTCTAGAGATCTGCATCAGTCCTATAGTTAACAACACTTTAAAATGTGTTAATAGAGTAGGTAAATCTCATTTAAGTGTTCTTACCACAATAAAAAAAATGGGGAGAAAAATTCAGTCTCAAGGACCAGCTTAAATTTTCAGAAGCCAGATGTAAAAATAGTATTGTCCAAGGATTTTTCAGGTGTTACACTTAAATGCACTTCAAGGGAAGATACAACTTTCATAAGAGCTAAATTTTCTTTCCACCCGCTAGCCTCCTGGACAACCTTTGGAACACTCTTGAAATGATTCCCTGCTGGGTGAAACAGGGCCTTGAACTGCTGAAATGAGGCCCAACTTTGTGTAGTTAGAGACAACTTCTTAATCATTACAGACATATCCTCATAGTGGCACCGATTCTTCTATTAAATCAAGGGATAGAATCCAATGAGACCACCGACCCCCAGACCACAGTGGGCCTGGGACATTTCAGTATTTAATGGGATTCCACTTTGTCCATATGATGATGAGTCTTCATGGATTTCCACTGAAGACATGAATCTTAATTTCCCTTCAAAAACCCCACAAGTCTCTGCCTCTGGCTCAGTCCAGGCAATGAAAAGCCTTTTACTTCCAGAAGAAGGCTGCTGTTTTTGCAAACCTAATTTGATTTCATGGTACAGTCTAGACATAGCCAAGAATTCAATTCTCCCATTTAACTTTTCCAGTCAATACAAATATAGGCTATTCCATAAAAGACTAGAAAGAGAATTATAAGGAATATGCCTTATATTTAGAAAGCACACAATCAATAAGAAATTTGTGGATTTTGTTTTAACATATAGCTAGGGCTGTGATATCCAATACATAACCACTAACTGTGTTGCCATTTGAATTGAAATTAATAAAAAGTAAGTAAACTTTAAAATTCACTTATGAGTCATATCAGCCGCGTTCAGAGTATCCAGTGGCCACCTGTATTAGACAGTGCAGGTATAGAAAGTTATCTGCACAGAAAGTTCTATTGGACATTGCTGCTCTTGGGGGAAATCATTTATTAACATCGTAGTTTCTGTTCTCTCTCTCGACCCTCCCCCTTTTCTTCAGTTGCCCAAAAGAGTTTTTGCCTCTGCCAGAGAGTAGGCAATTTGCTGCTTACTATTGACTAAAGGTTGATAGAGAGCATAAATTCCTAGACACCCTAAAGGGAATTATTTTTCATTTGCATGTAGCTTCTATGTGAAATCACCCACCAGGGAAAGGCACATGCACTCAAATAGCTGGAATCACTAGGTGGTTTAATAGTACCCAACCAGGTGTAGTTATGTCTCACCTAAGTTAATACAGTTCTTCTGAGCTTTCCAAATGGATAAGTGAATTCACTCTTTTGCAGCATTGCTCCAAGTTTAAATCTAGAAGTCTTGTGCCCTCCTTGCCCCACTCCCCCCACTCCGAGGGAGCATCAGATGCCCTGACTCTGCTCGGAGCTCCAGGAGAGCAAAGGCCATGGATTATTAATCTCTGTATCTGCAGCGCTTTGCCAGGGCATGGCAAGTGCAAAGCACCCAGTGAATGTTTGTTGAAGAAATTAATTAATCAATTATGTAATCAATCAAGATGCCTTCAGTTTTCCCCATAGGACACGCACTAATTATTTCTACAGAGAGTTCATTCCCCAGCACAGTGATTCACAGAGCTGGCAGCACATTAGAATCACCTGGGGAGCTTTTAGACCCCACTATGTAGGCCCACTCTAGATCAATAGACTCCAAATCTCTGATGGCCGTGGGTGGGCATCAGTAGTTTTGTGAAAGCTCCCCCAGTGGATTCCATTGTGCAGGGGTGAGGGCCCACGCAGGCATCTGACTCGGCAGCCATAAATAAGAGTTCCTTCCATTTGGCATGCTCACCGCCTGGCTCCTCTCATCCACTGTCATTTTTGCTGCAAAAATAACATGCATCTGGTCGTATCGGGAACCTTCCTCAGTTATAGAGTGATAGTGTCCCCAGTGCTCCAAAAACATGACGGGAAGATCAGACTCCCTGCAGAAGCTTTATGTCAATGTCTTAATGAAGATGCAGGCCAGAAGTGTATCAAAACAACACAGGAGAATCCCTTCTATTAAATCTTACTGAAATTTTAAGTCATGGGTAAATTTGATGTCACGTTGCGCTTTTAAAAGTAGATACAGAGTTGTGTGCATACTGTGGTAGTGTGAAAATATTTATGAGGGGAAAAGACTTAAAGATAAATAAAACTCTGTGGTAATTGTGACTAAAAGGAAGAGTTGGGGATGTGGAGAGAGAAGGGATGGGTTCCCATTCCTGCCTGAGAGAATCAGCAGGGAGAAAGTGCACTGGGTGTTACAGCAGCTATCTCAGATAGGAGGGAGGAATTCCAAGAAATGAGCTAGCCAAGGTCAACATGGCGGGGTATCCGCAGGCCCCAGAAGCAAAGGTTTGGCCGGGAAGATGATCAGGCAAGACTGTAGTCAGAAATGAGATGAGAGGATGAGGTTGAGGTCAGAATGCACAGAGGGTGCAGGCGTGAGCCCTGGAAGTGTGGGGTGTCCTTTTATACAGGGTCTAGGCAGCATTGGTTGTTGTTGTCTTCTTCCTTTTTCCAAATACGATAGTAGTTTCAAACATTGAAAAATGTAAGCCTGTGCATCGCAAACATGAGCCAAAAGAAATAGGATGAGCCACTAATACTAGTTGTTTTTTACCGAACATCTGTTATGTGCCAAATACCAAATGAGAGCTAATCCTCTCAATAAATCTGAGATGATGTCAGAGTGATCATCCCCAACTGAAAGGTAAGAAAACTGGGACTAATTTACTTGCCCTGTCACGTACTCAGCATGTGGCACAGCCTGGGTTCAGTCCACTTCAGATCACGCCAAGGAGATTCATTTGCTCGCACGTACCAGGCTTCGTGTGAATTAACAGAAATTGCGTCATCACACCCAGCTTCTCACCTCACCAAAGGCCACCTCTTCTGTCAGCAGGAAAGTGACGGGCTCACGCTGACGCTGGTTATCCTCACACATTTCCATTATATGTTGGGGTTTTATGAGACTCTACCACAGGCTGTTTTTCAAATTTATTTAATTCATCCATCATGCTCTGAAGCCATTTGCTTTTTTATATTGGACAGATGTAATGAGATTTTGGACACTAAAAAATGTTTTTATTAAAAGTTATGACCCAGAGCTAGTTGGTAGGGGCTCTGCCATAAATCCCTAGAAGTGTGTGAATTTATAAAGGATGTAGCGACATAACCTTAACCTTTTGGGCCACACCATAGATTACAGGATCAGTTAGACTAATATTGCCTCCCCACCTCTGGCCAAATAATAGTAGTAATAATAATAGTAATCATTATTTTTATTTCTGTGGTTATCTGATGTGCTTGTGCCGTCTCTCTTCCTGGTGAGCCAGTGGCTGGCAGTAGCAGGTTGTCAGAATTCACTGTCTTTGGCCTGAAGGCCTGGCTGCATTGGGCAAGGGTCCATGGGTTCTGCTTTGTTCTGCAGCCCAGGAGCTGAGACTGAGCAACATAGCAGTCACATTTTCTAAAGGCAGGATAAAAGTGATTTCTGGCAAATGAAAAGGATTATGAGATTATTGGGTAATAGTTTCTCTACTCCTCTATTGCCATCAGGAAGCTCTCCTCAAAATTAGAAAATGATGCAATTATTTCTGTCTATACATAGTAACTAAAATGGAATCATAATAACTAGAAGGTCAATATTATCAGAATTATATTAATGTTACACTGCTTAGAAATCATTCAAAGAATGATATAGATGACATCATAGAGAGTAACACATGGGCATAATACACACACACACACACACACACACAATGTGTCTCATTATACATAACCTATTATATGTGTTATTTTTGTGACTTTGTTAAATTAACAGTTGTTAAGGTGAGCCCTGGGGTATTGGATGGTGAGCTGCAATTCAACCAAAGATAACTGGGACTTGAAATAGGGAAGCTTATTACTCATAGGTTGTGGAGGAGGTACACAGTCTGCCTCAAGGAGCCGGGCAGGGAAGGGTGAGGCAGAGAGGGCTTGGCAGGACTAGGGTACCCACATGCTTTATTAGAGCCCACAGGTAGAGTGTTTTAGGGCTCTGAGGCTAAAGCTAGATTTATACTAGAAAGGGGGGGCGGGCTTGGCTAAGCTTCCAAGGGTCTTATCTAAGGGGCTCACCCTGTGAGGTGAGGAAGAATGCTTATATCACAAGGGCCACCGTGGGAAGCCAAAGTTACCTTTACTTACATCTCTGTGGGCTGTTGACCAGGGTTGTGCCCCAGGGCAGGGTTTATAGCAGTTCAAGGACTGGGCAAGCTGCTTGGCCACACAGAATGGAAGCAAAGGCAGTCATACAGAGTTTAGCAAAACTCTCAATAGTTATAAACAAGAAAATTTAAAAATTAACCAAGCAATTAGATTTTGTCAGCTGCCAGTTGCTTTTAAAGCATGCATTGGTGTGTTTTTGAGCAACACTGTATGTCAGATCCCCTGTAAGCTGCTTGGGACTCAGGAACACACTTGGAAGCTCAGTGAGTAATCAGAACAGGCCATGTGCTATTATTCTCAGAGGAGGATGTTTCAGTCCAGAAGATCAAGGAAAGCTTCCTGGAAGAGGTGACCTTCAGCTGAATTTGAAGAATTTGGTGGGCTTTGAGCTTGCACAGGACAGCAGAGTATTTTAGGCAGAGAGCACAAGAGGCAGAGCAAGTCAAAGACTACACCAAAGAATTACATTCAGTTAAAGCACATGATAACACTTCTTCCTTTCAAAACAAAATTGCAAGGGTAAACATATTCTTATCAGTTACTGGTGCTGAGATGGGCTGGGTAAGATTTGTCATTACAGGAAGATGGACTTTAAACTCACACACTTCCCATCGTCGAATTCCCTAAGCAGGCCCTCTTTAGCATCTGCTGGGAACATATTCCGTATTTTTCACAGTACACTGGCGAGCACTCCCGCCTACTGAGACCATGGAAGTATAAACCATAGATACCGTCATCATTAAACTCATAAATCCTTGTCATTTGTGTGTCATCCACTTCATCATTCATCGTCCCTTACACTTTCAGAACGGCCATCCATTTGAGGATTTTGAAGAACGGTTTGCTGCAGCCACCCCGGTAAGACTGAGAGGGTCCTGTCTGGTTAACTGTTTCATGTCATCACCCCATCATTCATTTCATGCTCATAAGTCATGCTTGTGGTTACAGAACAGAAATCTGCCCATGGACTTTGATGAGATTTTTGAGGCAACAAAGGTAAGGTCCCCCCACCCCCTAGGCTCTTATTAAAGGAGTGTGGTTCTGTTCATTCTTTTGTATCCATGTTATCCTCATGGAACTTGCAGGAATGGCAGATGATCTGCTCTGCTCTACTCTGCTCCACTGGGTACCCGTGCTAATGTCCCCAGGTAGACTATTGGTGGGTCCTGCAATGAAGTCAAATTTGTGTGTATGTGTGTGTATGCACATATTAGAGAGTGATACTCCTTTGTCTCAACACATTTTTCAATCTCCTGTCATGTCCCAGACACCCTCATAGACCATCTCCAAGAAGCTTGTAGCATAACCTAGTATAACATTTCATAGGATGGGGTAGAGCGTTAGCACATGAGGACTCAAATACATAAGCAGGGTGTGCTAAGTGCACCACTGGGAATAAAAACCAGCAAAGGTTGCTGTTCGTTCAGTATACCCTGAAATAGATGTACTGGTTTGCAGCCAATGTTTATTTATTCAGATTGGTTGATATACAAGCCAATGAATACTACCACCTCTGAGTACAGGGTGTTTGAAAGCCTCTGGGACATGGGTCCTCAACTTAGGCTGCAAATTAGAATCACCAAGAGAGCTTTTAAAGTTCTCTTACTAGACTATGCCTCAAACCAACTAAGTCAGAATCTCTAGAGGTGGAAACCAGACATTAGTATTTTCCCCCTGCAGCTGTGGGAATTGAAAAAAAACGCTTATTTAAAATTATTAGCTGTTCTTTGCAGTGGGCTGGAGTACAAACTGAGTTAGAAAACTTGTCCAAGAAAGAAAAAAAGAAGTCCTGTAATGTATGCCCTGAAGGATGGGTGGTGAACTGAATGGAGAAAGGAATGGGTGTTCTAGGTGGGAAGAAGGGCATGTGCAAAGGCCTTGAGGGCCTTCCTTTCATAAATTGGTGGGCCTTTCTTCCATAATACTGCCTTGACCTGTGTCTATAGCTTTGTCTTTTTCTGGAATAATCAGCTCGAAACAGTGGAAACAGAATGCCTCACTCATCTCTGTATCCCTTTCTCTTGACTCAGTAGCTGATGTTCAGTAGGGGCTCCATACTTTTCCTAAATGAAGGAACTCCTGGTGCCAAAACACAGGGAATGTGTTTGTGAGAATGTGTCTTGGAGGTCAGCCCAGGATATCTCAACCTTCGTCAGTGGCACCTTCGGAATTTCTCAGTAGGAGGGACATGGAAATCTAGTTGCAGCAGTCTAGTTGAAAGAAGGATGGGGAGTAATCTTGAAACAGCATTTATACATAACTCTAGATTTCTTGAGAAACATCTCTTGTATCAAAGAATGGCTAGGGAAGGAACAAGCCTGCTGGAGAATTAGGGGCTCCTTCCTCAATAGTCAAGGACTGGCCTTGGCAGCTTCCAGAGTCACTCTGTTTACCTTGGAAAATTCTCAGAGCCTAAAGAAGGGTCAGAACATGCCATTGAAAGCCACACCTCTACCTGAAGATCTGACGAGACAATAACTTGAGGGGAGTAGCATCTTGAACTGACCTTCACGATGACTTCTTCAAATTGACTGGTGTGCACCATGCTGACCTCTTAGGAACCCTGGCTTCTAGTTACAGGACATGTGGGACTGGACTTGTACCACTTAGAAAAGCTAACTAGGGCTTTGTGAGTAAGAGCGAGCTATCTATCTAGCTAGCTAGCTAGCTAGCTAGACAGACAGACAGACAGACAGACAAAATGAATACTTCTTGGACAGTGAGTCAAGTCCAGCTTGCTTTAACTAACTTAATCAGTTAACTTCCTTTAACTGATCAGAGAAGAGTCACTCAACCTCTCTGCCGCAGGAGCTCATCTGTGTACCATACACAGTGAGAGGTGACCCTGCACTGCTGACTTCCTGGGGCTCAGTCAGCATCAAACGTGATGATGATGTATTGGAAAATGTATTATAAACTAAAATGTGTGTTACAAACGTGAATGGTTAGTTTTATTCTCTTGCGGTCATTAAAATGATTAATTACGACAATATTATCAGATGGAACATGGCTTATTAGGTTACAAATAAAGGACTGGGGTTCACGTGGGGAGGGGGCTGTGAAATAGATAATATTCCGGATTCTCAATCACATAGGGTTATTAGAATTATTTTTAATTTTATGGCCTAAGAATCCCCTTTTTTCTATAAAATTTAATTAACTCAAGGTTCTATTTAAACAGCAAATCCAATGAAATGAAATAACAATCTATGTTTTATGCCTCTACATGTTTTTCTCGTTTAATCCTTGAGTGAAAATCATCTGGCAAGAGAAAAGTCTATAGCTCAAGAATGAAGGTTATTTTAAAAGTTGTGCTTAAGGAGAAAATTAGCCAATAAATTATATTTATGATGTTAGTAAAAGCATGCCATGAGTTCAGCACATTTGAAATGTAAATTGTGTGACTTAATTATTAACTTCATTTTAATATTTTCTTACCACTGAAAATAGTTGTGGGCCATTTTAAAAGTGTGGAATTCCATTTGCAAGGGAGCCCAGGGCTTCATTTGAAATGATTAAATAGAATTATTCCCCTTATGAAGTTAGGAGAGACCCTAAAGGACTGGCAGAGTTTCACTAATAATGTCCATATGCTAAAGAAGGCTCCCAAAGGCAGATGTGGAAGAGCACCTGGTGTGCCAGCCACCTCGTCACCGTCTCCTAGCTCTGGACTATTCCCCTATGAAAGCGAGATAGATGGTAAAGTGTTGGGGAGAGACTGAAAGACACTCAAGTTCCACCATGACCTTTGGCCTGGCCACTTCCACTTTGCAGGCTTCTATTGTTCACCTTCATGCTGGTAACCCCAGACTACTTACAACTCACCTGTTAGGAGCCCTTTCCTTTTTGCTTGTGTGCTTTCTCTGCCTGGGCCACCTCTGTTCTTCATAGTTACCTGGCTAACAGCTCCCCTTCTTCTGGATTCAGATGGGCTACTTTCTTTGGAAAGCCCTCACTGAACTTCTTTGCCAAAAGTTGACTGGCTCACCTTCTCGGTTCTCCCACGGTGTTCCATAGAGACCTCTGTCGCCATTGCTCCTGCATCACCTTGAAATTATCCACATCTGGGGATCATCCCCACCAGCTGTAGGCTTCCTGCATATTGGGACTTGGTATTTTTCCTTTTATTCTCTGTCCATGCCTAGAAGCATGTCCAGCACCCAACAGTTGTGCAATGTACAGACAAAAATAAGGTGTATTTGGGAAGGAAATGAATCTGAACAGAGCCATACTGTACGCCATTATCCAATCTGAAAGCTTAAGGAGAACCAAAGAAAGCGCCTTAGCAGGCTAAGCTGCTTTTAGTAAAAAAAAAAAAAAACCTTTCATGCCTTTTAAACTACACTTTGCCAGACATCAAAGAACGTCCTGCTATTCATTTTGCCAATACCTGTGCCAAGTAGATATTATCCTCATCCACACATCCAGGTAAGAAAACTGTAGCATTGTGGGGCTTGAAAGTGGTAGACCCCAGGTCTATTCCCAGGTGTGGGGCCTTTTCCAACCCCCAGAACTCACTTACTCAGCAGTAAGTGAGCACTTACACTCAGGAGAGTGTTCCTTTCTTGGTCAAATCAGCTGTGCCTCGTTAGAGCGGAATTCCAGTGCAGGGGTTCTGCGTGGCAGGCAGCAGATTCTCCCCCTCCTCTCTGAGTGCCATTTTTAGGTGCCCACCATTAGAAGCGATCACTTAAAATCTGAAGATGAGTAGGAAGTGTTTTTTCCCTCAGCGGGTAGATTTGCAAAAAAAAAGCATGCAATTATATATTTTTCATAATTAAGTCAAGCCATTTGGTTCCTGGCCATAGACTCCCCGCAGTCTCTGGAGCTGCAAGTGTATGCATATTTATTTCTAAGTATATCTTAAAGGGTTTCTGGCGCTGCTATGGCTGGCCTTGCTCAGACACCGTATGATGGATGGGAATATAGATGATCCAGTGTCTGCAGTGATGGAGTTCCTGGGAGTGATTAATAGTGTATATACTGGGCTGTTTTGGATGCCCTTCCTGGTATTAAATGATATGTTTTCTTTTCTTCCAACTACATTTTTTATCCTAAAGAGGGACCTTTTCAGAGCCTGTCATTGACTGTGTGTTCCATAGGAAGAAAATACACGTCCCAGCCTGGTGACTTTGAGGTCACTTCTGTGAGACTCAGTTTATTCATCTATAAAAATGGGGATGATGATTTCTACCTATCATGGTTATTGTTATTGGGGGCATTTACTGAGATGTGGCAATAAAGTCCTATCTTGCAGTATGAGCAATTTTCTTCATGTGGATACACTCGGGAAAGAAAAACAAATGATAGGATTGCCTGCTTGTCTTTATCTCCCGGAGAAGAGAAAAGTATTGACATTTGATGTTAAATATGTGTGAAGTTATTGCTGTGGGAAGTAGCTAAGGAGCCATCTCCTTGACTAAGCCCAAGTAAACAGCCAGACACACAGATACAAGAATTGATTCTGGCCACTTCCCAGACACTGTGGAATCATGAGGTAGAGTAATGACCGACGGGCTTATTGTTGCTGTGGTCTTGTGAAAGAGAGAAATGTGTCTTCATTTCATAGTGTTTTTAAAGAGCTGCCCAGCAACATCAGCTTTCCTTGTGGTGACATTGTTATCTTTTTGTTTTTCAGGCTGTGACCCAATTAGAACTTTTTGGGGACATGTCCACCCCTCCTGATATAACCTCTCCCCCCGTAAGTACGCGCTCCCTCCAGCCCTGCGTTTTTCAATTACATAGAGGCAAGCACGTGGGCTTTGAGTAAAAGAGGCTTGCCAGTAAATTTTAATACCAACTCTTTAAAACCATGTGGTTTGGGCAAGTTACTAACTATTCTACATCTCAGTTTCCTCTACTATTAAAAAAAAGGAATTATGATACTACATGCCTCTGTTTTGAGAAATAAATGAGATTACACATCAGCAGTAACGTGTTGTCTACTTGCTATCTTGCTGCATGGTGGAGAGGCATGAAACAGACGTGGTCCCTGCCTGCAAGGAGCACATGGTCTCCTTGGGGATATGGGCAAGAAACTCAACATTTATCACCATGCAGCACTTAAGGATACCTCCCTGAGGCCTGCACAGCTAGGGACCAGTCCAATAAAAGCAGCATCCTCTCCCTGCTCCTTTCTTCCCTGTCTTCTTGCCTTTCCTTGTTCCTCCCATCCTCCATCTTTTTGTTCCTTCCTGCTTCCATCTTGTCTGCACACTTCATTGAGTTTCTCATGAAGTTTTGGATTCCAGTGCCAGTTTCAGCCTGGGTATCCCACTCAATGCTTGCAAGACACGGAGATTGCAGGGAACACTAATTTGAAAATGAAAAGAAGGGGGAAAAAAGAAAACCAAAGCAAAATAGAACCCCAGTGCTTTGAGACTAAGATGCATTCAAAGGCCACCCTGCAGCCACTGCGAAGAAAAAGGGCTAAATGGTCCCGCCAACTCCTCCTGGTCCACTCCCCGGAGGTGGGCGGAGAGCAGCCAGCCACAGCTGCACCAGCTGAAGCTGCGGGACTGGGGCAGCTCCTCTGGGCACCGTATAGTCATGCAAAGCTAGGTATGGGGCTATGGTTCATTGGCGAGATGTGCCTCACGGAGAAAAGGCTGTAACCTCACCACTAAGGACAGATGGCACGGGATCCTGCTGCCCACAGCTGCCGCCAGGGAACCGAGGCGCAGCTGCCCTGCTCCCAACACCTGATGGCCAAAGCAGCCATGATGGGGGGGGCAGCAGCTCTGTCTCCAGGGAAGCCGGACAGCTCTAGTGCTTCATGTTCTCCCCTCCATCCTGGGGCTACCAGCTGCACCCTGCGCTCTTGGACTCTCAGAGTCATAGACTGTGAAGCTATAAAGATTTTCTAGCTTCTCCCCTTCATTTTACAGATGAGCAAACCGAGTCCCAATGAGACGATGTGATGCTCCCAAGGTCACACAGAGGAAAAGAACAGTGTTGATGGTCTTTAAAAGTGCTTAACACAGCAACTCATGGCTGTGTTTCTGGCTCTGAACCCAAGTGCAGTCCAAATGGGTATTTAATAATCCTCAGAACAATGCCATTCGTCCTGCAAGCTGCTAGTCTAAAAATGGCCTTGTCTAATTGCCATGGTTTCAGGATTAATTGCTTGCCCTGATCTGTTCCAAGGGGGAAAAAAATTAAGGATATTATAGCATTGAGTAGACAAATGCTATAGGGAAAAGAGCCTTGTAAATGAGTGTAGATCTTAAGAAGAAGTGAGCACTGGTGTTTTTATTTCATTGCCCCTCAACTTACCCACCAGTTTATGCAGCAGACCTTTCTGGAATTCCAGCATGAACCAGTCACTGTAGAATTTTCAGCTGCTCAGGCACCTTTTTTATTTTTTTCATCATCTTCTTGAAAATAGCAACTTCCTTTATTGCAAGTGAAGATTCAAGGTGAATTCTGGGAGGCATAAGAGTGCAAGGGTCTCTGCTCTATTCACAAAGCTCTGTTTGGTTGTTTAGTCAGCCAGTTTAATGTGTGTTAAATAACAAGCCCTTATCAGGCACACAGTAAGTCCTGAATGGGTGTACGTTAATTTAAATTGACCACTTCTAGAGGGTGAAAGCCAGATACTATGGGATAATTTGAGGGCCAGAAAATAAAACCAGAGGTCTCAAAGGGCTCAAACTAGCAATGTGCCTAACATGGTACTGATTGAAATGCAGGATCTCATTTAATCATCACAGAAGCTCTCAGAGAGTATCATTTTATTTTCCATCTTACCCATAGAGTATATCTAACCAGCTCATGGTCTTCATACCACATAAGTGACCTGGATCATGCCTTGCCTCTGCAAAATCACTTCCCTTAATTCCTGCCCCTCCACCACCTGTTCTTCCTGCACATCTACCACCTCCCTAATTCCTAATTCCTATACCTGCTGCCTCCTGTCCACCATGACCTCTGAGCCAGGTTTCCCAGAAGCCTCATGCATCCTCTGCCTCTCTCTGTCTGACAGACTCCTGCTACTCCAGGTGATGCCTTTATCCCGTCTTCATCTCAGACACTTCCGGCAAGTGCAGACATGTTTGGCTCTGTACCTTTCGGCACTGCTGCTGTACCCTCAGGTAAGCCCTCATCCACCTGCTTCCCTTTCTTTAGTCTCCACTCATCAAGAGTGTAAAAGATTTGACTGAACCAGCTGCTGCAAGCCAGTCCAGAACAGCTTCATAGCAAAACACCATTTTCTCCTTGTGACTCTTTGAGTGACTTGAGAAGGTACCATGTGCTGCAAGGGTTTTGGGGGACTAGAGGATGTTTACAAAGCTCTGGTATGCAGTGCTGGAACTCAGTGGTGTCTTTCACTTGAAAGCTCAAGATCTCCGGTTACTTGGGTGCATAGCTTTAGGGAGTTTGGCTTGGCTTACACACAGCCACGCAAGTCAGTGCAAGCTCATTTCCTCCTGTCCATTTCCATCAGAAGGAAGGAAGGTGGTGAGTGGGGGATCTCCAAAGATCTCCTGAGGTATGATTGATAGAAGGAACCTGCCTCATTTGGTGTTCAGTCAGGGAAGGGAGTTTCCTCTCACAAAGAGAAAACCTAAGAGACAGAGCAAACCGTTCTAGTGAATTGGAAGGGAGTTGGGGCTGTTAGTGGTTTAGAAAGTGTTTGTTCTATTTTCCAAATATTCTTTAACATGTATATACTACTTTTACAACAGGGTAAATATATATATAGTAGCAGTATTGCAGATGAGTTAAAAATTGGGATCTCAGGCTTCTTGACTGGTTTCTTCTGGCACTCACTCCATGCAGGCAGGGCCCTCCACTTGGACACAGCCAAAAGGGACATTAGTTTTGCTTGGTACATATACGGGAGCCATAAATAGAGTTGTATTTCTTTTCCTAACTACATATTTGAAATCTGTGGCTTCATCTTTCATTTTCTACTTTATTCTTATAAATAGCAAGCAGAGTTTGAATATTTTAGAATACAAATCTTCTTGCATTTTTTCTATAAATAATTACCTTTAATTACATACTGTTAGAAGCAAATTCTTGCCACCAAATATAAACCTTGCTGTTATTCAAAGTGAATTAAAAATTCATATCCTGTTCTGAAGTAGTTTCAGTTATTCCTTCTGAGCCCAAGGATCTAAATTACAATTCAGAATCTGCAGGTAGCCTAGAAATTCACTTAATAACTAACTTTCAGCTTCCCAAATGATCCTGTTTTTCCCCATCTCTAAAATGGAACAGTGGTGATGACCAGTTTTCCTTATCTAAAATGAGTATTTAAAATTTCCTTAGGAAAAAATGTAATAAAATAGGTCTTTTTAAATAAGAGATGTGTCCACTTCTGTGCCGTTAACCTTTTGTTTGCAATATCCATGCTTTGTCCCCATTATTTGATCCATGAAGATATGCTGGGATGGCTGGATGACGGGAACCCTACGCCCCAAACTTTCTAATCTGCAGGCCTGTTTATTGTACAGATAGCCAATGAGTACTCCTACACACCAGGCGCTGTTCTAGGTGCTGAACGTGCCCACATCTACTGAGGGCCACAGACAGACTCCCACCTGGAGAGCTTCCATTCTACTGGGGAGACAGGAAACAACATGAAAATAAGTATATATGATATAACTTATATGACAGAAAGTGATAAGTGTTATGGACAGAAGACCATGTAGAGCACAGTATGGGGAATGGAAGGGAGATAGAAATGGAGGTTATAGTGTGAAGGGGTTCGTGCAAAAGTGACATGTGAGCAGACTGGGAGGGCGAGAGAGAGAGATACGAGAGTCAAGAGTAGGTCGGGCAGAGGACAGGCCTATCCCCTCTGAGTCTCCATTCCCTGTTCTGCAAATGAGAGGGTGAGACCAAGGCAATCTTGCGTGTCTTGTCAGCCCTAGGAACTGGTCAAAAGCAACCAAAGGCCCTGCTACAGGCCTCCTCCAAGCCTATGCCAGTTGAGGGCTTTGGAGACCTGCATTTCAGTCTTGCTTCTCAACCTGCCATGTCACATATGAGTCAAGCCCCTTCTGCACATCCAGATTCAGGTTCTTTAGCTGCTAAAAGCAAAAACTTGTTAGATGACCTCCAAAATCTCAATTTTTGGAACATCAAGCTGAAATTATTTCTGTTAGCATATTTTTTTTTCCCTCTGCTTAAGATAGGCTCAGGAACAGAACTGGCTTCTGTTAGTGTTCAACTCGGAGCTTTTCCTCCCTTAACTGACCTCACATGCTCTGTAGCTATTGACTCTCCAGTGACTCGCCCCAAGTCCCCCAGTCAGTGGCAGGGAGACAGGAAAATGGTCTTGGCCACACAGGACAAGAGACAAGCAGCCGGAGGCTTTTGTAGACAATGGGCTGGGTTTGAGTCCTGGCTTAGCCATTTATTTATATATAATCTTTAGCCTCCTGAGCAAGTTACTTAGCCTGTGATAACCAGACATTTTTGTTGGTTTTTTTGGTCATAATCAAGTTGAAAATAATACTTACCTTGAAATTATAGCATGAGAACTAAATGAGAGCATAAAGTTAAGTGCCTTGAAAAATGTTGGCATATTATAGATGTTTGGTGTAGAAAATGCTATTATTGTCATTATCATTATTACTCTGATTTCTGAAGCAGAAGAAAATGTGCCTTGACCTACTCTATTTTTTCCTTTACCTTTCTTGGAATGCTTTTTAAATGTGTGTATTAAGTTTAGCCCTTTGTTCTCTTAGCTGCACATGATGGCACTGGATGGGGTTGGGGGTGAGGTCATGGGGAGTGTGCTGGTATGAATGTAGACCCCGCCAATAGCACACTGCATAGGGACACTCCACCAAATCTCTCCTGAACTTCAGGAGACCGATCTGTAAAATGGGAATGAGCACAGTTCCACCTCATAAGTTAATTCATGAAGCAAAACATTTCAAACAGTGCTTGGCTGTGTTTACACAAGTAAGCACCCACACATGTTTGCACTCCTGTTCATCAGGAGCCCTGAGCCTGCTACCCAGGCCATATGTAGCTGCATCCACTCCCCTCACGATACTCCAGCTTCTGGTTTAAAGATTAAAGAGATCTCACTAAGAGCAACCCTGGGGCCTTGTTTTAAGGGTCAGCTTTAAAAAAGGCTAAGCTCTTGAGGGCAAGGGTTTATTTATTGATTGATTTATTACTGTTTCATGCTTTGCTGCATTTCCAGAAACTAAAGCAGTGCTTGGCACCCAGTAGGGTTCTTTTCAAGTGAATGACTCAATCAACTGAAATAATGTCATTAAAAAATACCATACAAGTTGTTATAAATGTCAGGGCGTCCCTTAGTTTTCAGTGTTTTTCCTTTATTTTGGTCTATTTTTTTTCCTTCTTCAAATAATAAGGGTATCCCCAGGTGCCAGCATCTGCTTATAAATTGCAATTTCCAACGTTTTTTTAAAAAGCTAACTGCAAGGCAATAATGCAGGTGTTTCCTTTCACTTCACAGCAAGGAGATTTATGATTGATCTGAACTCTGTGACATAAACAGATGCTCCTTGACACCTCCTTCCTCCACTGTTGAACATTAATGAGTAAATGGTTACTAAGCTGTTTGGTGGCTGTAGTGGCAGCCACCAAGTGGCTTCCCGTGGCCAGTGCTCCTACAGCCCCACCACTGAGTGTCCCCCCAGGCACACACATGGCCATGTGGCCAGGGAGCTGTAGCTCACAGGTCTGAAGAGAGGCCGGGCTTAGGACCGCCCCCCCAGGAAAAGTGAATGAGACCCGCAGGTTCCCGAACATGATACCCAATTACCCTGTGCTGCCTTTTTTTCTTTTGAATATTGTACTTTGGTCTGAAGCAGATGGCACGAAGCCAGAGAGACATGCTAATAGCTCTCTCCAGAAGAGTGTGCACAGCCCATCTGTTGGTTCCTTGTGGAAAAAAAAAGATGGGGGGAAAACCTGCCACCAAGAGTAGACTCATCAGAGATCAGAGCACTTACAGATCTTGGAGTTTAATTGTACACTTAGAAAAATGCAGTGACAGCATTTATTCCACGATGACTCATTCACCTTTCTAAAGAGCTTTTCCCCAGCCTACAGCATTTACAGAGCAGCTGATAGATACTGAAAATTGCACTCAACCCAGAGGGGAGAGAGAGATGTGAAAGGTTCCTGCTAGCAGGTGGTTTCTAGTCTAATGAGGGAAGAAAGGCAGTTGCAACACAAGGCGACATGTGCCGTGAGAGAGATGAACAAGGGCTCCAGCCCACTGTGGCTAGAGGACAGGGAGGGGGCCATGTCGCTGATGCTGAATTAACCATGTGCTAATAAGGGGCGGCCATGTGAGAAGAAGAGGGATGGCTTTCCATCCTGGTGCCCCAGCAGAGAGGAGAGAGCAGGATCGGCGCTGTTTGCACCTGCGTCAGAGAAAGGTGCAGGTGGGAATACGAATTGAGAAGATGGATAAAGAGGTGGGAAGGAGCAGACCCCAAAGGCTCCTAAGCTGAGCTAAGACATGGGGGCCTTATGCTCAAAACAATGAAGCACTATGTTTGCATTTTTGAACAGTCCTCTGGTGGCAGTGAGGAGCGTGAGATGGAAGCAAAGCAAAACCTAGGCTAATTGGAGGCTGAAGCTTCCTTTTCATGCACCAAAATGGGCGTTTGGGTTGGGGCAGTTGGAAGATCCATGGGCAGGTCTCCACCGGTCAGACCCAGTGCCCCCTTTTTACAATGAGTAGTTGTAATGTTTCCTTTAATATCTTGAAATGAAATTCATAGATGATACACTCGTCCTACATGGTTTTTCAAAAATGAATATAATGCTGTAACTGTATTCTAAAGAAGAAATGGAATAAAGCTAATTTATAATAAAAAGTATGTTTCAATGAGGAAATACCCAGGTACAGACACACTGGAAGACATTCTAAGTAGTCAGGTCTATGTACCTATAAATAGAATTGCAGGTTCAGGTTGCTGTGAGGGTGTCCTGTTGGCTCAAACACCATGAGAAGCATTTCTGTCAGAGACCATGGCCTTCCAAAATGGTGAACAACTCTGTTTTTTTATATATTTTATTTATTTTGGCATAGAGGAACTGGTGTGTAGGCCAGAGGTAAGGGGGAAGTTTGAGAGGATTTACCAGAGACAGATTGGGGAGCAGAACAGGCGAATCCACTGAAATACACTGCTGAGGGGAGCAGCGGGGAGACAGAAGGC
This sequence comes from Scalopus aquaticus, assembly GCA_004024925.1. Lineage (NCBI taxonomy): Eukaryota > Metazoa > Chordata > Mammalia > Eulipotyphla > Talpidae > Scalopus > Scalopus aquaticus. The sequence goes on from PVIJ01008746.1 coordinate 31,104, forward strand.
TACTGTGCCATGTGGGTCAGCCCCCTGACTGGTGATCGAATTCAGGTTATCACGGTGGTAACTCTGAGACTTAGCCATTAGGCCACCAGGGAGGCCGGTGCTGAACAACTCATAACAGTGTCTCAGACAACTCTTGACAGTGTTTCCAATGAAACAAAATACAATCTTCTCTCAATTAACATGGCTGTTATATTCTTGAAACCATTAAAACTGTGAATTCCATATAATTCAAAGCCCAGTCTGTATGCAAATAATCATAAAGAGAACGTGGGCTAATTCTCCATTGTGCACATTGTTCTCTAGCATCAACACCCTGGCCCCATGAATGCCAGTAGTATGCCTCCCTCTTGACATTGTCACAAAAATCAGAACATTTCTGCAAAATGTCCTAATCACCACTGAGGGGGCCGCAGCACCTCCCACTGAGAACAGTTGAGCCCCATCAAAGTAAATTGTAAAAATAAGAAAAAAAAATAAGAAAAATAAGCAGAATCCTTAGCCTTTTGGTATCTTCAAGTCTTTGCATTATTACATGATCTTCCAGGCATGAGGTGTGTTTAAAGTCTGATCTTCACCCGTTATTCCAGTGGCCTAGGTAGGACTAAGGTGATCTTCTAAGAATTAATCAACAACAAATCTGTGGATCCAGTTTCCCCTCTGGCATCTCCCCCATCTGGTAAAGAAATGACCTGACTTTGATGTTGGTGGCATACTTATCAATCAGTTGAAGGCTAGTGGATCTGAGAGTGGGGCATGCGTGAGATGCCCTGCACAGTTTCTCTGGGCTTCCGGAGTCACTGACATGAACATAACATGACTAGGGCCATCTTCGCTTTGGAAGTTGCTCGGAATCCTGCATCCACCCCTTCAATTTTCCTGGGTGCAGTGCTCTGTACCTTCAATTTTCTTCTGACAGCCATGAGAAGGCTTGTTCTGAGAGGCCATCCAAGGCTAACTTCTGCACCCACTGCACTTTCTGGGCTGGTCATTTATCTTCTAGAGTCAACTGCAGATGCATGTAGTTTGGCCAGGAAAGAGGGTGGGGACCACTGAATGTCAATGGAAGAGTCCTCCAGACTTGCAGTGTACTAGACTGGATGACTAGGCTAGGTGCACCTTGCGAGCATCAGAAGTGGCTCCTGGCCATCTGCAGAGGCAGTTTGACACAGCAAAGGACACTGATGTGGGGAAAGGTGACCTCAGTTCAGATCCTGATCCCACTGGTGCCAGTGCATGACCTTGAACAAGGTACTTTTCTCCCTCTCTGAGTACTAGCTTTCTTATCACCAAATGGGAGATATTAATATCTACCCTGCAGGGATATTGTGAAGATGTAAAGAACTTAGTACTGTACCTATCACATGGTAGGCATTTTAACAAGTGGAAATTGTTATTGTTATTATAAAATACAAGTCACCTTAGTTCCTTTTAAAAGGACTCATACATCAAACAATTATCATAATGTAATATATCAATTGATGAGTACACCCCCTGGGGATTTGCAGGGCCCAACCGATACCACTGTGCCGGGTGCTCCTGAGTTGACAGTAACCAACATTATTTTGATCTCTAAAATTGGCATCATCATAATCATGTGGAAACAATGTATAATAGTACCTACAACCCCCATTCATCACCTCTTATAAGCCTAGTATTAAGTACTTCATCATCTCTCTCTCATTGAAATCATACAACGTGCTAAATCTGCTGCATGGTCCCTGTCAGCTGGAGTACTCCATGCCTTCAGTGTGTCATCTCCACTAATCTTTAAACCAGCCCCATGAAGCAGCAGGGTTTTTTGCCCATTTTACACTTAAGAAGGTAGAATTGGCAGACTGGATTTTAACCTGGGCCTCTAAAATGCCAGTATTCAGATCCTTATTTTTTCACCCTGCTTTGATGCCAAGGAGAAAGATGTTATGACCTGGCTTTCCACCAAGGAGACTGACTCTGAGTGAGCCTGAGCGGTCAGGAATGCCCTCAGTGTAGCAAGAAGGGAGGCAAGACCCCAGCCTGGCTGCCCCGATCTCCAGCCCTCCACTGGACCTCACTGCCCCCGAGCCTTTAACAAATGTAGAAAGATGAGGATTGTTATTATTATTATCCCCCAGATACTTGCCTGGCTTGCTCCCTCACCCCGTTCTGGTTTCTGCATACAAATCCTCTCCTTAAAGAGGTTTTCCCTGCCTAGAAGACCAGCTCTGTGACAGAAGGACTAGTGTCCTGTTGTCTGTGCAGGCCCATCCCCTAGTACACAGCGACACCCAGCAGTCGCTCATCGGTCTTTGCCAGTCGTTTCACCCACAGGTTATTCGTACCCAAATATCTCAGACTTTGCTTTCTCGCCCCTCCAGGTTATGTTGCAATGGGCGCCGTCCTCCCATCCTTCTGGGGCCAGCAGCCCCTCGTCCAGCAGCAGATCGCCATGGGGGCTCAGCCACCAGTCGCTCAGGTGATGCCGGGGGCTCAGCCCATCGCATGGGGCCAGCCGGGTCTCTTCCCTGCCACTCAGCAGCCCTGGCCAGCTGTGGCCGGGCAGTTTCCGCCAGCCGCCTTCATGCCCACACAAACTGTTATGCCTTTGCCAGCCGCCATGTTCCAAGGTCCCCTCACCCCCCTTGCGACCGTCCCAGCCACGGGTGACTCCACCAGGTCAAGTCCACAGACCGACAAGCCCAGGCAGAAAATGGGGAAAGAAATGTTTAAGGATTTCCAGATGGCCCAGCCTCCGCCAGTGCCCTCTCGCAAACCCGACCAGCCCTCCCTCACCTGTACCTCAGAGGCCTTCTCCAGTTACTTCAACAAAGTCGGGGTGGCACAGGATACAGATGACTGTGATGACTTTGACATCTCCCAGTTGAATTTGACCCCTGTGACTTCTACCACACCATCGACCAACTCACGTGAGTATCCTGCTTTGGAGACATCAACCCAGTAAGAGCCGGGCTTTGCTTCTGGAGACTGGGCTTCTGGAGTCAGAATTCACATAGTGACATTCAGCAGACCTCTTTGTTTAGGTAATAATTAAAATAGCTTCCAATTCGGGGGTGCCAATTAGGATGCAGGTACCATCTCCAGATGCCTTCTGTTTAGTATTTTTATTCTCATGAAAATTCTTAGGGCAAGTATTGTTAAACTAGTTTGACAGAAAATGAAAGTGAGGTTCAAAGGCCAAGAGACAGACAAAATGATAAAATTGAATACAAATTTGTTATTTTTCCACCATGTCTCTCTGTCTCTTATATTTTTGTTCGTTTGCTCATTCATTCATTCATGTGTACACAAGCTATGACACAAATTTTTGCAATGACACTGAAGTAAGAAGAGACGGTAAATGTGAAGTTTTTAAATTTTAGGATCAAGGGGGAAGAAAACCCAATGGACTATGTGGAGGCTTATGGGTGCTTGGGTGGTGGATAAGGTAACATACAGCTAAAGAGGTGTGAACTTACACCCCTAAGTTATAGAGTGTTGTAAAACAACGTTACTTCAATAAGAAGTAATGCGATTTATTTAAAAGTCTAACAACAAGGGAAAAAAAAACAGAGCAGAACTTTAAGTCCAGGAGAAAAGTTAGGGCAGAGATAGAGCATCCTTAAAACTCATCATTGAAGCCAGATTTCAGCTCAAAGCTTCTGGTCATCAAGCAGAAAAGAAGATGGTGTATAGTAGAGCATTCTGAACCGGAAACCCAGAGAGCAGCTTCATTCCTTCTGACTTCTGTGCCTGTGGGCAAGCTCTTTTATTTTGATGAACCTCAGTTTCTTCCTCTAGCTTAGGCTAAGGGCAATGGAAAGGCTTCACTGGGATGTGGAATAAAACATTCTGTGCCTTGCAGAGAGAGTTTGAGGTGTTTTTACCTCATTGCACATGAAGGTGTTCTGTGCACGGCCCTGGACCAAGGGCCTCACCTTGACTCCTCAGGCAAAACCTGTGCTTTTGCGAAGTGTGACTGCCCTTAATGTCCACAGTTAAAAGAAGTGAGTTGGGTTGAATGAACAGCGAGCTTCCTCCTAGTTTGGGCATTTAGTGATTCTACCCCAGCTCACTTTTTTACAGCAAGCATCTGGAAAACTGGAGCCATGCAGTGAATCAGAACCCAGATACACGCGAGCACACATATGCTCGGTCGACACCCTTCGGGGAAGGTGTCTGGTGATGCAGCTGCCTTGACAATTGATAAGGGGAAAGAAAAGGCTCATGGAACAATGAGTTTGGCGTTTTCATTACTGTCACAGATGATATGGATCACTGCTTGGCCACTACCGTGAATTGTCCCAAAAACACATCTAATGTTAACACAATTAGATAGTGTCGCTTCAGCCAGCTTCACGATGCTGTTCTGAAAAAGAATGCCTTCTATGTGTATAAACAATGTATTTCCAACCAGGCCATCTGATCTTCACAGTGGGGGCATCTCTATTAACTCCAACTCACGGAGTTTCAATGAAGAATAATGAAGGAAAAATGAAATGCTAAAGAAATGATAGCCTTGCATAAATAGGCAAGCCTCTTTTAAAAAACAAATGCTTCTCTCTCAGTGGGCTTACATGCCAGTACAAATAAAAGAAGGAAATTCAAGTTCTTTGAGGATAGGGACTATTCTTAATTGTTCCTACATTCCTCACAGAGCATCTAGTGCATGTGGGAGGCACTTGGAAAAGATGGTAGAGAAGGAAACAAACAGCCATTCGGTGACTGTTGAGTTTTAGAGCAGGGTGTGCAGCCTCGGCACTGATGATCTCTTGGGACGGCTGGTTCTTTGTGGCGGAGGCTGTCTGTGCACCTTAGAACACTGAGCAGCACCTCTGGTCTCTGCACAGTGGATGCCAGCAGCACATGTCCTCTCCCTGCAGTCCCGACCACCAGAAATGACTCTGGATGTTGCCAAATGCCTTCTGGTTGTGAAATTTCTCCAGGTTAAGAACCCCTGTTTTATTATTTTTTATTAAATTTGTGTATTTTCTTACATCATTGTTCATTTTTGTACAGTATATGATTTCTCCCCTTAGGTGCATTCCCCATAGTTCTTCCCCACCAGAGCACCCGTGATCCGTCTCCACGTTGACCCCTTTTTCTCCCTCTCTCCTGCTGTGTGCCTCAGATCTATGGTCAGCTGGCTAGCATTGTCTTTTTCCTGATCCTTTGTTTGGTTTCCCTATGTTCTGAATATAAATGAAACCACCCAATATTTATCTTTTTCCTTCTGTCTTATTTTGTTTATCATAATCCCTTTAGCTCCATCCATGTTGCTGTTGGCATGAGTTTATCTTTTTTGATTGCTGAGTAATATTCTACTGAATATAAATACACCACATCTTCTTGATCCATTCATCTGTTTTGGGACATTGGGGTTGTTTCTGCATCTTAGCCACTGTAAATAGTGCTGCAATAAACATAGGAATGCAGGTTTCCCTTCAAGGGGTTTTGTGAGAACCCCTTTTTTCAATAGAGGTAATCTATAACACCTTCTAAAGATGAAGACACTCACATAAACTCAGTTTCGCTTACCCTTGATTTCATCCTGTAAGTATGAGCTGTGTACCTCTCAGAATTGACAGCTCCGGGTTCGCAGTCTGTAGTAAGCAATAAACCTCTTCCAGCGCTGTTCAGAACCCATTTGTTCCAATATATATTGAACATCCACCACATATCAGGGTGTTCTTACATGGCTTATCTCTCTCACACCTACTATAGTTTGTTCCATAATCATCTCATGGAACAAAACTGACTGGCTTTTAAATTAAAAAAAAAAAAAACAAAACTTAATTTCTTATTTTGAAGAAAATGTATGAAAACAGTCTTTATATCCTCTTACCCATTGGCATCTCCTTTAGAATATTTTGATTGGCTTTAGTTAGAATAAAATTAAACCTCAAAAAGAAATAAGAAAGCACAGTTGGACTGGCGAGTGTCAGACAGACTTGTGTTAAATTTCAGAGCTCCTGTACATAGCAGCATTAACGCTGAGGAGGCCACTTTGCCTCCTTACCTGCCCTGCGTTAATCAGAAAGAAACAACAGGTGACTACCGCCTTGCAGTGTTTTTGTTAAGGGGCGTGGTGAACGCAGAGGGCCTAGCACCGTACCTTAACTCCTGGCATGCAATAAATGGCATCGCTAGTCTAAAATATGTTCATCGGGCAAAAGGTACTCCCCACATTTTATAATCACTTGCTGTCTGATAAGCAGCCAGATTTTGTAAATTCTGTGCAGTGATAGTAGAAGACCTTATCAATGGCAACTACTAAATCAAGCCCCCGTGGGTAGCTCACTTGGGGCTGACCCAGTGACTGTATTTCAATTTTCAATGCCAAATTAGAAATTACCAAAAAAACAGTAGCTCCAATTGGTGTATTTGTTATAAACCTCTGGAACAAATGAGACAAGGAAATTGGGCAGGACAGGAAATGCATATCCTAATGGAAAGGGGGTAATGTGCCAGCTGTGAAGTTGCCATCAACTATATCCATTTTCCCAGATCTCAGAGACACTCTTTCTGCAGTTTGGGTTTTAAATGCCTGCTGTGTGCCAGGATACAAAGCCTGATCCTACCAGTTGCCACTATTTTGCCTTAAACTATTGTGCTTATCTGTAAAATGAGAATAGCCCCTACCCGCCAGAGGTCTTTCTACCTCCATTAGGGTTAGCGGTACTGTCTGCAAAATTCCTGAATGTCCCTGACACATAGAAGGCACTCAAGTGCAAACCACTGTCCTCTGATCATGTTTCCCTTTTTAGACTAATTAAATGATGTTTAAAAAGAGAGGCAAAAGAAAAAACTCTAGCCTAGTGTTTCTGGACTTGAGCGTGCAGAAACTTGAGTTTCAGATTCACTAGACCTGGGGTGGGGGGTCCAAGAATTTGCATTTCTCACAAGTGCCCAGGTGTGTGAACCTGCTCCTTCCTTACCTCCCCGGGTTGTGAGAATACAAGAAAAAAATATGTGCAGAGAATGTGAAGCTGTTCTACTGGTCTGTGTTGTGATAGAAAGAGTTCTGCAGTTTGACCCGAACATAACCAGATCTCTGAAGTTTCTGTGGCCTGTAACTGGCCACTGTCAGACACTTAATGGTTTCCTCTCTTTGCCTGATCTCCATGTAGCTCCGACCCCAGCCCCTAGACAGAGCTCTCCATCCAAATCATCTGCATCCCATACCAGCGACCCCACCACAGATGACATCTTTGAAGAGGGCTTTGAAAGTCCCAGCAAAAGTGAAGAGCAAGAAGCTGTAAGTGACTGCTTTGTTCTTTCTGGTTTTATTTTTCTTAAAATTAAAACATCCCTGTCTGACATGGACAATGCATGAGAAAAACTACAAAGAAGTGAATGCTGGCTCAGACTTTTAAGTTCTAATGGGGCTACTAAAGGGGGTTTTTCTTTATGTTCAAATGAGCAGCTGAAAACCTTTGTCCTTTCATTAAGCTGTTACTACAAGTTCTTACTTTGTGGGTGTAGCACCCTCTACCTGAAGCTGCTGCCTCCTTTAAAGTAACTGATGATATGTGTGCATGAAAATATGCCAAGCTGATGTCTTATATTTTCAATTGTTGAAAAGGAAAAAAGAAAAAAAGTGTTATCTTCTTGTGTTCTAGCCTGATGGATCACAGGCCTCATCCAACAGTGATCCATTTGGTGAGCCCAGTGGGGAGCCCAGTGGTGATAATATAAGTCCACAGGCCGGTAGCTAGATAGCACAGGTCTGGGTAGGTATCTGTCCTTTTTAATCTCCTCTCTTGCTTGTTCAGAAGCCATATTCTCAGTGTTCCCGCCATCTGCCCTTGCTTGACATATCCCTGATGTTTGGGTCATCTCTCCTTGCCTGGTGTCTGTTTTCCACCTTGTTTGTCCTCATGGCTGCATGACCTTTGACATATAATGGGAGGTAGGGGTGAGGAGTGGGGAGTCATCCTAGTCTTTTATCAGTGACATGTTCTGGGTGCATAACAGTAGTGGAATAAGGCCTGGTCAGTACTACCTAAGGTGGACTCAATTTCTGAAAGCATCACCATTCTGAGATGGGCACCTTCTGCCCACCCTGATCAATTCTCAGTGGTCCAGGTGCTTTCATCTTTTAAACAAGGTGTCACTGCCTTTGCCTGTACTTCACATATCTAAAGAGGTCACCAAGCAAACACACTGAGGAGCCAAACTAAGAAACAAAACCAGGCTTGAGATAAGATCAGGAGAGGTGTAAGGTCATAGAGGCTAGCCCATTTCATCCAGCCAGAGGGGGTGGTCCTAGATCCTTTCTGATGTAAAAGTGGAATTCAAAGCCCGAAGACATGTTAACTTTTGCTTGGGAGGCTCTGCCGTCTGCACCTGTGCTCCAGTGCGGCTTGCCACCCAGCCACTTCAGATTCCATCAGCAGCTACTCTGAGAGAGGTGTACTTACATTTACCACAAGTGGCTTTTGACACTTGAATTTCAATACATCTGATTTGATCGAAAGAAAGAGGAGCTGATGAAGCCAACCTTCTCAGGAGACAGAAGTACACCTTGTTACCCAGACTTGATTTCTAAGGTCACTCCTTGACAAATGTGTTCAATTTTCAGATACTTTCCCGGTTGTCCATGAATGTGTAGGACAGCCAGGCTGTCCCCACAGAGCTCCTTTTTTAGTCCTGAATAGCATGGTCAGAACCATTAAAATGGTAAATAGTTTTCACCGTTCATAAATGGGTTCTGAGACTACCTTGGAATCATTCTCAGTTCACAGATAAGTTATTTTGACTGCTATTGAAAATGAATGCAGTGTTTTGAAAGTGCATTTATTAATAGATTTTAGGATGAAAGAACGTAACATACCGTCTGTTTTGCTATGTTTTATCAGTACAGCAACACATAATAACACATTATGCCCCCACAGAACCATGGAATACTCATCTAAAAATTCAGCCCTTGCAAAGCTGTTTGGGGAGCCAGTGAATTAAAGGCAATGTCAATGTTCTAGGAAAGAGAAAAGTTGGGGATTATGGTTGGAATCCTTGGGAAGATTCCCCAAGAGGCTTTCCAAGCCCTGTGTATGTTTTATTTCATGTGCTCAACCTTGCCTTGAAGAATTTGTTGGATGAACTAGAGGTGACAAGAGCCATTCATCAGGATAACAGTAAACATCACCCTAAAATGGAAGTTCTTCTAAAAAACAAAGATGACTTATACCATTTGCAGATCTATGTATCAAACCCTCATCTTTCTGAGCCTCTTCAACTTCAGACAGTTTGCACAAGCTGAACTTTCTCAACAGGTTTCAGCTCATTCCATGTTGGGTGTCCCACCCAGAGGCCCAGGCCACGGCTGAGTTGTAAGTGGACGTAGCATGGTATAGTGAGAAGAGCTGAGGACTTGGAACTTGCGTTCAAAGTCTAGCTCAGCTTCTTCATCACAAGAAATCTTGGGCAAAAACCATAATTTCTTTTGTGCCTTCATCTGCTAGCAAAAGCTTATATTACCTACCAGGTTAACTGAGAGAGCATATTGGGTCTCTAGCATGAGGACAGGCTTAAGATTAGCTTAAGATTCTGTGTTTGCAATAAGACTGAGTTGAGAATCTCTTTCCTCCACTTACTATGTACCCCGATGAGTTTTCATAATAATCCTCTTTTTTATTTTGAAAAATAAGATGAAAGATAGTGCACACCTCCCAGTGTTTGGGATGAATGAGGTGGTGATGTATCTGGAGCTCTTAGCTTAGTGTCTGATGTGGAGAAGGCAGACAATAAATATTAGCTGCCACCACCACTTCCACTATCATCGTCATCATCACTACTGTATATGCTGAATAAACTTTGGTTCCCTACTTCCTTGAATTCTATGTTTAGCCCTGATGTTAAAAAAAAAAAATTACCATAAGGACCCAGGCCACTGGCTGGGAGGATTTGCTTTATACTTTTTATCTTAGATGATTGATTTTCAGTATGTCTTGAAAGAGCTTTAGGGGAAAAGAAGAAAAACCCCGCTTTTTAGCTTTCTGTATTCCCCATCCCATAATCAGAAACACATAAATTTGGACCCCACAAGCCATCTCTCACTTCTAAAACATGAACAATCTCCTCTTCCCTCCTACAGTTGAAAAATAGGAGTCCCATCCTTCTTATCATCTTGGAACCATTTTCTCCAGCTGCTTTTTGTTAGAAATACCCACACAGTTGAGTAGGTAGGGGTGACACTATTGATAAGTTAGAGCCATATCGCACACTAGTAAGAGGAAGCCAACAGACTCATTCTTCACAAGTGGAAACTTCAGACCAATCTCAAAACAGTATTTCTGTTTTCACAGTAAAAGAAACTATCTTCAGTTATTTAATCTCCCCTCCCCCATTCCTTCATCTGGGAGAATCACATGTCTTTGAAAGACCAGGTCAACAGGGGCAAAAAGGAACTGAAATAATATTATAATGCCTGGTGTGGGACTGGCAGGTAATTTATACTTCACTGATGTGTTGCTGGAGCAATTTTAAGGGTGAAATGTTAGCTTTTGAGGAGATGAAAGAAAAATGAAAACATTTATTTGGTTAAATGGCTAAGTAAATAAAATGCCTATCAGACTTCCCCAGCTGTCAAGTCAAAGTAGCATCTGTAACAATAGTGAATTGTTTGTTTTGTCTGCCTAAATAACAATAGATACTGCCATAAATAATAAGTCGCTGCTATTTTTTTATACCAAACTTTGTAATGGGAGCCCAAGATATAAGAAATGCTACCTGATGGATTTCTAGTGTTCAAGGGAAAAAAGGCTGAACTTGAAATGCTTCGGGAAGAATCTTTGAGGTGGGGGAGAGAGAGAAAAATAAAGGCAGAGTTGGGGACAAGGGACTTGGATCTGAATTATGGTTTCCCCAAACAGGTGACCTTAGATAAGCATGTAACCCCTTTATACCCCAGTTCTTTCATATTGATATATAAGGATTTCTTAACACTTTGTGGTCTGCTCGCGTATTAGTACGTGTTTTTGTCACCAGTAGCAGGTGGCCACTCACATATTAATATGTGTTCATCTGGTCTCCGGTTTTTCACGCCACGGTGGATTTATTTGGAACTATTAGGAGCTATTTCTTTGATCGTACTCAGTCTAGAAGCTTTACACATTGTTTTGGTGAAAGTGTAAGGTGTTTTACGAGAAATATTACAGTCTTTTTAATATCCAATAGTTCAGGAGTTGTGTGTGTTTTATTGAATGCTTATACCATGCATGTGGTGGCACAGAAAATGGCCGGCCCCAAGGGCTGGTAAATTTAAAGGGCACCGGCACACAAAGTGTTGATGCAACAACTCCCTCCCCAGACTGTCCCAGAATCAGAAAATATTAATGTGAATGTGCTTTGTAAGCTATGAAAGTAAAATTCATATATTGGATATTATTATTACAATCTGTTTTAAAGAGAACCTAACAGCAGAGTCTTAAAACAAAGAACCACAAAAACAGAAAATAATCTGTCCATTTCGTGGGCAAAGCACTCAGAATCAGGTTCAACTCAAACTCTTGGATACCCCCAGCTCCTGACTTGGGCATCTGGGGGCCAGTCTCTGTGTTAAGGAGCAAGAGCAGCATGTTTGAGTGGAAAGGAGGCAAGTTGACATTGGGACAGGTGGAACTTGAGGTGTCCTCGAGACATCCAAGCAGAGATGACAGGAGGCTGCTAGATATAAGACTCTGGAGGTGCAAAGAGAAAATCAGGACAGAGCTGAAGATTTCAACATGGTTTTAATACACTGTGATTATGGCCCAAGTAGAAGACATTGATCCTTTAGACCAGATGTTCAATATGTTTGTGTTTTATGGGACGTAGCACTTTATTGCAACTACTCTACTGTTGCAGCAGGACAACAGCAAAAGACAGTGCATAAACAAATGAGCATGGCTGTGTTCCAATAATACTTACTTTCAGAAATCAGGCAGCCACCAAAGTTGAACAGGGGCCACTGTTTGCTGATCTCTGATTTAGGCCATGCTCACTCTTCCTAGTGAGCACAAGGTAATCACAACGCCTTTCATTTACTACTGTGAATAAAATATATTTTAAAATTGCTTTCATAAACATCTTTAATTCAGTCTTCAGAACAACACTGTGTATTTTTATTATTCCCGTTTCTCCAATAGGACAGGCAAAGTAGAAAGGCTAATGACTTGCTGAAATCATAAGTTTCACATACAGTGGGACTAGGATTTGAATCTATGCCCAGATTAAATGACTCAAGACCACTCACACAGGACTTGGATGCCTGGGTTTTAGCAGCTTCTCTTTGACTTAATCACTGTGTGACTCAACTGTTGCGTGAGATGAGATAGGTGGCTTAATTTCTGACCTTTGGTTTCCTCTTCTGTACACCACCCACAAACACTTCCAGCTCTGACATTCTAGGACCTTCTAAGTGGCCCGGCACCACCCAGCTAGAGCATGGGAGACCCCATCCTCAAATAAGGTCTTCCAACAGCCCCCTTCTCCCAGGCTGTCCTTGCTTCCAGCTAGCAAAGACAAGGACAGAAGTCCCTTTATTTGGTTTCCCAGAGACTGTTGATATGAGATCTAGGGCCCATTCCTGATACCCTGGCCTTACTCGAGACAGCTCATCCTGCTTACACAGAGACTTGTCAGCAGTCTCAGCATCCTCATTTGCTACAAGACAAAGTCAAGAAAGGTGATGTGTGAACCAGAGTAGGTAGCCACACCATCGTTGTTACTGATGGGGACATGCAAATTTGATCAGAACATGTGCAGATTTCCCCCCTCTGCGACCTCAGGTCATCATCTCTGTACATCAAGTGGGCTTCAGCACCCAAGGCCTCAGGAGGCAAGTGCATTTAACAGCCGCGCCAATATCTGATGTTAGATCATTGAATCCATCCTGTGCTTTGAAGACTTTTCCACCCTGAAAGTCAGACTTGCAAGCAGAGAGTGATCTGAAAGCTGTGTTTTTCCTTTCCTTTGAATAAAAGGGTTAGGAAGTCTGCCACTACTTGTTAAAAATCCTTAGTTATATGAGCTCATTTACTTCTTGTTATGACTATAGGATATAGATGTTACAAACCCCGTTTTACAGATGAAGAAGCTGAGGTCCAGATGAAATGCGTGCCTGAGTTCACACAGGTAATGAGGAGGATTGCTGGAGTCTTTCTGGCTCTAAAACCCATGCATTTTCTGTGACCCTAATCATGTATTCAGATAGAACTTTGAGTTACTCCAGTCTTACTTCCACTCCCACTGAGCTAAACCCCAGTATTGGCACTAAGAGGCCATGAAGCTAAAGCTGTTACTCAGGCAGGGACATTGAGGGACTCAAGCTTGGCTCCAGCCCAGGCCCTGGCTTGGGTCAGCGCCAACCGTGCCCCAGGCCCCCAAGATGGACCAAAGGCGGGCTCGCTCAGCTAGCACATTACATGGCGCCCTTCGGCTTCATGTGCTCCAGCATCTGTCCCTGCTGCCCCATGGCCAGTGCGGTCACATTAACTGGATAAAAAATAATAAACACATGCAGGTGGCTTTTAAGAAGGGCTTTTTATAATGTGGTATAGGGAACTTTTTGCCATTATTCTTGAAACAAAGAGCTAATTGGTATGTGGTGGGGGAGTAGGGGAAAAGGCATAGGAATTGGGTGGAGTGGGTGTCCAGATCTTGGACCTCTCTCTGGTTCTCTGTTGTTTCCCATGGACTTTGGGGGGAAATGACCCTTCTGTCAGGAGCCTCACTTTGCTTGTGCAAGAAAGGAGCTGTCTGATCGAGGGCCCTTCTTGCTTTGGCATTCTATAAAAGGAAAAGTGGAGAAATCAGTAGACTTAAAAAAGACCTGGAGTTATATATAGCCACCATACAAAAGCTAAATAAAGAAGACAACCATCCTGGTCTTTCTTGTGCTGGTTGAGTGACCTTGGCCAAGTTACCAACCTGTGGGGAACCTCACTTCTCTGCTGTTAAAAGGAGAGAGGAACAGCTGGGGTGCAGCCCCAGAATGATTCCCAGGTGATACAGGACAGTCCTTTATAGACTGTAAACATTTCTGTAAGTAGAAGCTATTACTCTAATTCTGTTTTTCTACTTGGCTGCTGGAGATGTGAGCACATAATTCATACTTAGGCTGCAAACATGTGTGAGTGTCTGTTGTCCACAGGGCCCTGCAACCAGATGCTTTAGATTAACCCCGTGTTCTTTCTGCATTTCCCCCCACTGACCCAGCACCATTGTTCAGTTTCATAGCAGAGCCCAGTTGTGGTTGCGCCTGTGTTTTGTAGGAGAAGCAATTTGGAAAGTCACCTACAGATGATTATTAGGTTCAAATTCTCTTCTCCAAAGTGAGGATAAAGCCACACACCCAGACGTAAGGGCCTAACTTTTTCGGAGTATTTCCTACATGCCAGATTCTGTTCTAGACAATCAACGTATATTTTCTCTTTCAGTCCTCACCCTACCACTCACAGAGAGAATGTCAGCTTGTAGCCAGTTAGAAATACTGCCATTCAGGGGGCTTGAGTAGCCTGCTCTGGGTCTCAGGGCTCCCAAGTGAGAGATGGTGAGAAACAGCAACCGACAGCTGGAGCAGGCCCTGGTGCACCACTGGATGTGAACAGCTCTCAGAATGTCGGCAACAGGCAACCTGCGCTGTGCCCATGTGGGTCAGCACAGATCGGAGCACGCGGTAGCCACGCCAGGCCCCGCAAACATTCATTTCATCCAAACTAGAAAAATGGCCCAGCTTACCTCTCTCCTGGCTTCCCCATTGTTCTGCTCTTCCTGCCCACCCCCCATTCCAGAATTACTGAGATAATCCTCCCCTTGCTTCCTAACAGCATTCTACCCAAAGGAAAACCTTACTCTCTTGACCTTCCCCTGAAACATCTAACATAAACCTAAGCTTCAGTCCTTTAATAATCCCCTTCCTACTCCCTGTTGCTGAGGTGCCCCGTGGTTCTGCTTGCTGCAATGAGTAACAAACCCAACTTCGAATGCTGGTGTACTTAGTGGTCTTCAGTGTAGGGAGCTGGCCGCAGAAATATTTGCCCGCATCTGTGTTCTCCCGGCAACCACAGTTTTAACTTAAGTCAAAGGTTGGCGGGGATTGATTTTGCTCTAGTTTCTACCATATGGTTTATTGTCCTCTAGAAATGAAAGTATTCATCTAGCCCAGTAACTGGAGAGCTTAATATTTATGTATCGCCAACTCCCTAAGAGAAGATGCGTTCATTGACTCACTCAAATCCTCATTCTTCCCATTGTCAGTAGGTGCACTGCCCATGTCCCAGGCTCTCCTCAGAGTGTGGCACTGGTAGGAGAGGCACAGTGGTGCTCACTGTGGAATGTCCTAGGAGAGAGCAGGGCAGCAGCCACAGGTCTTCACAGGACACTGCCGGAGTCCAGAACTGAGTGGCCCCTGACACCCGCAGAGTCTTGGAAGCTTGTATTTTAGTTGGGTGGAGAGGATGAGCTCCCAGCTGCAGAAGAGAGGCTCCCTGATGGGAGAAGGAACTACCTGAGCAGAGTCTCAGAGATGGGAAAATCCTGTCATGATGGGGTGACCGTCCGGGCCTGTGGAAGTCTGGGCATAGGAGGAGAAGGAAGTAGGAGAGCTTAAGGCAGAAGGTGGTGCCATATTGGAAAGGGCTTCTGTGCCTCTGGAGGGGATTGCTCTATCATTGGGGTAATAAGGAGGCAGGAGACAGTCTATTTCAAACAGATTGGTGTGACCAAATCCACTTCAGAAAGATCATTCTCTCAGAGGCATAAAGGAAAAAAAAATTGTTTAAACGTGAGTTATGTGACCCAAAGTTTGAGTTTTGATTCATGGTCTAGGACAAGTATTTATTAGCTTCAGTGAACTAGGAGACTAATATGTCTTGCATGCCCAGCATGGTACCTTACTCTGTGGGGGATGGGGAACATTTGAAGGGCCAGACTTCCACAGGCCCGGTAGAGAAGTGGTCAATTCTGCCCAAAGAAAACACACACACACACACACAAAATAAAAACACCAACAACATGTTTTGTTCATGTGTGATTCTACTGAGGGCTTTTGGAATATTGAAAATAGCCTGAGGATCCCTCGGTGACCTTGCCAGAAGCCAGGTCAGAAATTTCTGGACCAAATGATTTCTTAGCTCCCCTTTAGCTTTGACATTCTAAGATTCTGTAGCAAGGAAGGTAAAGCTATTGCCAAAACGTATAATGCATCACAGTGTCAGACTTTGGGATTATCTGCTGCTTGGGGTTTTCCACACCACTGCTCCCCTTCATTAGTGGGGATAATTGAGAGTTGACTGCAGTCGTTACCGCTGTTGTGATGGGTATTTGAAGCTAAATTCCGGCAAGCAGGAGATGTGTGAATATTTATCTCAGCTGCAGAAAGTTAATGCAGTGTGGCATTAATTACCCTGTATGAGCCTGCTGTCTTCTTCTGTTTTTAGGTGTCATTCTCAGTTGAATAAATTAGATTCCAAAATTAGAATAGAACAAATTGTAGGGTGAGATCAAGGCAACCTGACTGCTTAGGGCATCAGGAAACAAGAGTGGGCTGAGGAAGTCTACCCAGAGAAGATAACGATGCACCTTTGTACCTCCCATAGGCAAAAGCAAACATTTTGTCCCAGTAGATGTAGTTAACTACTTTACAACACCACCCACCCCACTCCCAGCACAATGAAGTTACACATAGAGCCTTATTCAAGTACTTGCAGCATTTCAAGACATTGGCAAGGAATAGATTCATTGCTTATTAAATCATCTTGTTACACATTTTGCTAGATTAGGTTTTAAGAGAATAAAGCCAAAGTGGAGTGTATCTCAGACCAAGGGATTAGAACAGCGAAGAAACTAGACAGTTTATCATTCATTAATCCAGTCAACTCTTGGAGCACCTACTGTGCTAGTTCCACATACATAAAGGGACAGCAGAGGCCCTGGCAGGCGGTAACCCAGAGGAAGGATGCTGAGGAATGGACGTCTAGGTGGATGACACTGCTTTATGTTTCCAAGGTCAGAATGATGTCCCCTGGGTGGCAATCTTGGAGGGACAAATTGTCAATTTGTTTATTACGGAACACAGTGCCTCCAAGGTGGGTAGCCCCTTCTCCTTGGAAGAACATAATATGACAAGTTCTAGAGGAAAACATACAGGTTCTGATGGCAGGGCCCCAGGTTCTGTTCATGGAGCTCTTCTCTGGGCTTCCATTCCTCATCTGTAAAATGATAGGTCTGAATAAAATTATCTTGTAGTTCATTCCTACTTTACAATAAAAGCAAGTGATATGATATACTGAATATGCAAGAGGTAGTACATTGACTTTGCAATCACACAACCTCTCTGACCTTTAGTTTATATCTACAAATGAGATGGAAAGTAGAAAAATCACTCCCAGGACAGTTAGACAGATAAAATAATACACGAAGGTGCTTCATAATCTCCAGAGCACACTACAACACTGCAAATGGAACATCTCATCTCTTTTAAAGGTTGTAGTTACAATAAAAAGCACTGGATCCCACTTTCGGGTCTCATTTCCCCCAATTTACTAGCTGTGTGACCATGGACAAATTATTTAACTTCTCTGTGCTTGATTTCTCTTTTTCAGAAGAGAGAAAGATTCTGACGTACAAGGTTGTGATGAGTTTAAAAAGACTATATATTTGGAAATACCACATACGGTGCCAGACACATACAGGGGATCATAGAAATGAAGTTCAATCTGATGATTCAAGAAAATAAGTAAATAAAAAGGGTCTTTACTCACAAGGCAGAAGGCAGCCTAATATGTAAAATGTACCAGAATGAAGATGTCATTGTCCATTTCAGCCAAGAGTAACAGCTTAAAAGTCGATGCTAGCAGAAGGGCCTTTCGGTGCTTAAGACCAGAGTGTTGTTTTGATCTGCCTGGCCAGCACCCCCTGGGCCGTTGAACGTGATCATGAAGTTTGAAGTGGTTTCGACAGGGTCCAACATTACGACCCATCTACATTTGGCTGGAAGATTTGCTGTCACATACTGATGACAGCTCCTGTGTGTGTCTCAGGACACCCTACTGGGTACAGACAAATGACTGACCGAACCTGAAACGGTAGTTAGAATGGAGACAAGTCCCAGAAGCTTATAACATAGAGCAGAAGGTGCCCTCACTGTTGCTCTTTCTCCAAAATGTACCCAGTCATCACTGCTTGTAGAAACAAGAGCGGTGTGAAATGAAATTTCAGTGGTCTCAGTGGACATCCATGAAACTGTGTTGGAAAAATACCCACTTAATTCCTAATTGCTACCACTTTCTGAAGACCTGTTACTGGCAAACATTGTGCTAGATGCTTTATGTATGATCTTTAATTCTCTCAAGATCCTGTAGGAGAAATAGTTTTATTCCCATTTCATGATTGGGAAATTTAAGGCTCAAAAAATATGTTTCTTGCCCATATCATACAGCTTGTCCAACTTTCTCTACTATACCATGCTATTTCCTCAAAGGGCCATCAGCCTCAGCTTAAAAATAAGAACAAAACTGGGTGAGTAGTTCTTCTTAAGGATAAAGATAAAAATTGCCAAAATGATATGCACCATGATCAAATAATCCAAAAATAACCTAAGTCATCCATCACAGACTGTCATCTTTATGTTCTAATCCCAAACTCTCCTTCCCAAGCTGTCTCAGAAAATCTTGTCTGGAAGTCAAGAGCGGGTCTCATTTTTTCCCTCTATCCATAGGAGCTGGAGCCGCTCTATGCGCAGATCATCAGACCTAAGAAATAGCATCAGTGTGGGCTCGTGGCGGGTGCATCAAGACTGGCATGGAAATCAGCATCGCGACAGGCTCTCTTGTATTCTTTCACTTCACCTCATCCCATGAAGAAATTCATGATTGCCCCCATGGAACTTGTTTGGAAGAGGAAACTAAGAATTTTTGGCAACCAATGGCGGATGTCTATGGCAGCACAAAACATACACAAAGTATAAAATAACCATACTCAGTATTAAATTACAAATGAAGAAAATGCTTGCCCAGCAAATACCCTGAGCTCTCTTAGCATGGGTTGAAGATGACCCAGTATACAAAATCATCATTCTCTTTATTTCTCTACATACTGAGCACTGTAGAGACATCAAATTTGTAGTGACAGATCTGAGAGAGTTACAACAGGATTGGCGCTCACTTCTGTTGGGCAAAAGCAAGAGGCCCTCTGTGACTGCAGTATCATCACCCATATGCCTTTTGACGTATGGTGATGTTTTTTCTTCACTCCATAGGACCTGGTCTGCCATTCTCCCCAGCCCCCTTTCCTTTCTTTGTCATGTCTGAAAATTCATGGGTGTACAAATTTTTGTATTGCTTTTGGCCTTTTTTAGATATGGGTGAAGAAATCTAACTGGAAATAAAAAAGGCTCATGGACAAGACAAGTGGTTGATGATTCTTTAAGATCAAGAATGTTGCCAAAACATTTACTATCCTGCATCCTGGTGAAGAAAAACGGCTTTTGGTTTGGACCTTCATTCTATGAGTAGGAATGGACATCAAATCCCATTGATGAGAAAGGTGAAAAATGCATCTGATTTCCTAAGAAGTTCTAAACTCTTAAGTACAATAAAATATTTTTTATTTTTCCGATATCTTGCTGCTGTGATGCTACGCAGACAAGTGTCTTCTCCACGTGCCATTTTCAAAGAAAAGTCATTTGCCAAATAATTCTGGTACAATCCTGGTAATGCGGTTTTGGATCTTAAAAACTGACTTTCTAACAGGACAATGGTGACATAAATATTCAGAATAACAAAACTGATTCCGCAGTCACAATGGTTCATCTCTATCTCTTTTTGTACATCAGAAAATTCAAATGGGATTTTTATTTTATAACTTGAAAAAAAAAAAAACCTTCCCATTAAACTCTTTAAATATTTAAGGGAAATGGCTTTAAGGAGTTCTAATGAAAAAAAGATGCCAGGTTTTTTTTGTAAATATGTTAATGAAAATGTTTTTTAATAATGCCATTACACTGTAGAGAAGGTAGCAGATTGAGTGAAAGATGTGACAAACTTGATGGATGGGGCTCGCCTTCCAGATGTTATTCTGGAGCATATGGTAGGAAGCTGGAGTTCAGGAACAGCTGGCAGGAGCAGTTGGCCAATCAGCAGCCAATGCACAGGAAGGGAGCATGTGACGCCATCATTTGGCCTTTCCTCTCGAGTACCCGCCCTCGCGTTAAACACAAAAAGACAGTTCCGTGTTGTGGGCCTGTCCTTCCAATACTGAAGCCCTCTCCCACCTCTCCACTTCTGCCTACCCCCTGGAGATCACTGGGCTGTTTGTATGTGAAACAGAAGAGTTTAAGCTTCCTTTTTTTACATTTATGAGACAAAAAGTGCAGTGTTCGGTTCGTATGTTTAGCACATGATTTTCATAAAGAATCTATATATTTTTGCCCTACAGAGAATTGTTCTACAGGTCAAATGTGTTTTCCTGATGTTCCTATGCAGTTACAGTATGTTAAATTTAGTGGTTTAACACTAAGAAGGAAACTTTAAAGAATCATGTGATTAATTGGATTTGGGGGTGATTATTGCTACTTGGTTTTAAAATTGGAAAAGTATAATTTACATTGATAGGATTGGCTTAAATGGGCCTGTGTACTTTGGTTCTTCATATCAATAGAAATAAACAGTTTGGAAGGAAGAATACGTGGTGACAAAGAGAAAAGTGATAAGTCAAGGTGATTGTTACTCTGAAGCTCAAATTTTATGCTGTCAGGTTACTGGAATCTAATTTCCTTTCCAGTTAGGTAAGCTGACCAAGTGTTTCTTACAGAATATATGTCAGTGTACTAATGTGGACAGTCTGAAGAACCAGAAAAATGAAAAGGGCCATTTACCTCCCTCCGTAGCTATCACCTGTTGGTCCATGTGATTTCTCTGGGATGTGTGTACATTTTGTGGCTAGGTAATCCTCTCACACAAAGGGGAAACGGGCAAGGTTCAATCACCATGAGAGTCATTCTAAAACCAGTTTATTGTGTTTTCTGGGGATCTGATAAGATAGGCAGCTCCTGTGGGAAACCGGCTTCAATTGCTGTGTTGTCTGTGATTCTGATTCTGAACAAGTGGTGCTATCTTCTCCCTCAACATGGCTGTCTTCCTGCAGCATAACACCAATGTGTGATCCTTTGGGTTGCTTGAGTGAACTCTGGCTGATATTACTGCTCCAGGAATACTGTCTGGAGTTTAATTTGCAGCAGTAAGTGACAGTCCAATGGACTTGACATCACTCATTGACTGTGACTGAAAATGTAACTGACTCTGAACTTATAGGAGACGTCCATGTGATGTATTAAAGGGAGGAAATCAACTTAAGATTTTAAGCTGCCATCTAATAATCATTGGCAGAATTCTGATTTTTAACAAGCACTATTTGGCAAGCCCAGAGCCACCCCTATCCTGGGGATACAGTGAAATTTCCAAATAAAAGCAGAGGTGCCGATAACAAAGGCCATGGGAAGTCTGCACAGTTCCAGTTAGATGGACAGAAGATCCATGTGTGCACCTGTTAATTCCTCATCCTTCACTAGCACTAAATTTGTCACTTTAAATTTTAAAACCAGGGAAACGCCACCTGTCATTCTGTCCCCATCCCCCATAGCGCTTCAATCTTTCCGTGCTGCAAGACTTTTTTGATAATTTGTACTCATCCCAGTGTCTACTGAAACCCCATCGTGTAATGTACCGGGCACCTTCTTTAAAAAAAAAATGTTTACTCTGTGGGTTTGGTTCATTTCAATTTCTGTGTTCTGACACATATTTTTTTAATAAAGATGAGAAAGAGAAAAATGACTGTTGCAGTACATTTCTAGACCTACTTTAACTTTACCTCAGATGACAGTTTGTTAACATATATGGACATATTATTTTTAACTTTATGTACAATGCATACAACAGAACAGCAAAATTTTTAGAAATTTTCCATTAATTTCTGTAACACACCATGTAAAACTGTTACAAATAAACATGTTTGAGAACAACAGCTTAGCCTGGTTTTATTCCCAAGACTGCTGGATATTTCAATGAAGCCCTGGAAGAGGAGATTGCTTCTGTCGAAGCCTTGATTTGACCAGGTGAAGGCCTCTGCATTCCTGGTACTGGGCCAGAAAGAGAAAGTTGCTCTCAGGATTAGATCAGGTCATCTTCCGTTGAATCCAGGCAACTACTCTTCTTGGGAAAGCAGCCACAAGAGAAAATGCAGAGGATGGCAGGAAAAGCAAGCTCTGAGTAGACGGGGTGTTGGGACACCATTTAGCATGGACTTTCAAAATTGCAAAAACCCAGTACTTGCCCTATGGATTTAAGTTTTCTAGAAAAAAAAAAAATCCCTGCTAAACTGTGATGGGAAAACCAAGGTTAATTTAGACTCAAAGAGTTCACCATAGTTCACTTCAACTACATCAGCTTTAAGGGAACCAAAGAAGGAAGTATTTGTTTCCCTTTCTGTTCCTCACACACTTCACACCAAATAAACAAACAAATAAGAAACCAGAAACTGGACCTGGACCTTTGTATGTATTGAAGAACAGAAGCCATGTACATGTATTAGTGAGTGTCTTTATATATATATATATTTGTGCATGTATGTATTTGTATGTGTGTGTGTCACATTTCTTTTGGAACTAAATCAGTTCATCTTTCTAATAGCCAACCAGATTACAGATTACAGCGAGGTCTTTGAGATGCCAAAGAACACTTCTGTTTAGAAATGATTATTTTAATGGTTGCATAAACAGTGCCCTCAATCTGGCCTCATTATACAGAAAGTGTTAAGCAGATGTTGTAAACTTTCAGAAAATGAGACAACAGGCTTGGATCTCAGCAAAGTTCCTTTGGGACAGATAGAAGAAACCACCTTCATATAGTAAGAAATGCTCTTGGAGTGAATTGCCAGGAAATGTTACAGAGGTTTTCTTAACATCAAACTTGTGGATGAAATTCACACTTGTTGAGCGACTAATGCCTGACAGGGATGGTGCTAGACTCTTAATGATCATTGCCTTGGTTCGTTCTCTAAATAACTTGGGGGGAGGCAGATATGATCCCCAATTTATAGCTATTTGGTAAGATCAGTTACTTCTCTAGCTAGCAAATTTGAGATTTGATTTCTAAGTCTCTACTCATGGTTGGTCTTAAATAAGTTGAATATTCACTCCTTTAAATATAATTCTACAAAGTATTGTTGAAAAACTTTGCCTTCCTATGCCTTTTCCTAGACCTCTCCTTGATCTTTGATCATAAGTTAGATTATACATTCCTCCAGTTTAAAAACAAAATTCCATTAGATATAACTATTGTAAGTATGATGCTAAATATGAAGTTTCTGCTTTAATTGGCATTTTTGAACAGGTCTGTGTCTAAGGCATCAAGAATAAGTATACCTTTTTGCTCCTACTAGTTCAAATTTAGCTGAAACCAAACACTGGTGATTTACTTTTCCAGCCTAAATGAATCTTAAGGAAGTGACAAATTAAAAGGTGTCCTATTTAACTGCTAGGCAGATGCCAAAATAAATCAGGCAGACATATCTGCTTTCATTTTGTGCTTGAGAGCAAACCCTTGTTGTTTTGACAGTAAATGTTTTTTGTTTTACTCAGAATGACAGTAGGAAAAACGCATAGAATAAAGCCAGGTTTCATGGAAATCAACCTTCAAAGCTTTGAAAGCCTTTAGAAGATGTTTAAATTCAGGGGAAATCTGAGCAGTAGTGCCTAAAAGTTTTTTGTTTTTTTAAAGATGATTTGTGCATGGAAGAACTGGGGTATAGGCCAAAGATACTGGGGTGAGATGATTCACCGGGGATAAAGTGGGGAGCAGAACTGGTGGATCTACTGAAATACACTGTTGAGGGGAGCAGCAGGCGAGACAGGAGAGCTCTGCTGCAGCAGTTGCGAGTTAGTGCCCTGGCCAGGAATCAAACTCAGGCCACAGAGGTGATAGCACTGAAACTTAACCCCTAGGCCACCATGGAGGACCACCAGATTTTTTTTAAGTAAACCTGTAAATGGCTTGAAAGCCTGTTCTCAGTACTTCCGTTAAAATACAAACAATAGTTGTCATTGTTGTGCTCCTCCTGTAAATGTGCCACTCATTTTCTAGTATTTTGAAATCACACAAACCCCAAGAGAAGAGGAACAGACCTCCCATTTTATAGCTTAGGAAACTGAAACTCAGATGTTAGGAAATAGCTGCCCATTAACAGAACCAAAGTGCCCGCCCAGAGGCTGGCAGGACTCTTGAGGTCTGATTCCCAAGTTTTCCCTCTACTCCAGGGTTGCTTGGGTCTGCCAGGGCCTCTGTGATGTCAGATACCTCATGCTCCCACTATAAAACACTTGGAGTCTTTCTGTATTCAATTACAGGTTGTGTCTATTATATTAGAAAAATCACACCATTCATTACCCTGACTGATTCAGTACAGACATTGATTCTTAAGTAAAATGATTGTAGTTATTTTAAAACAAAGGAAAATTTCCATTCTATTCTCAAGAACAGTAATAGCTCTAACCCAATCCAATGAATATTTAATTCCAAAACAAAACCCCAGCATTCACTTTATCTTCGAAGGTACAAAGATCTGAAGGGAGAACCTTTTTGAACAGGCTTTCTGTTCGTCCTTTGCTGAAGAATATTAATGACTGCCAAGTGGAAAAGGTCTAAATATTCTTGCGAAATGGCAGCCTCTAGTGACTTGGGTCTTTAATCTTCTGAACACCCTCTTGCCACTTCTATCACTCACGCTGGGGTCGTAGCCCGGAGTGGGGGAGCAGCAGGAATGGTTGGGAATAAGCAGCAGTCAGCACTGGCTTCTTGTCAACAGTGAGATGCTCAGCCGTCCTTCCTACAGTGCTTTTGCAGCTATAGTGTGCCTTACCTGTAGGGCAGCGAAGTCTCTCATTTCAGATTATAGGTCAGAGTCACTCACTTCTAGCTCAGGGACATGAGCTCATGAATCTAGGAACTGGGTGTTACAGGAAAATTGTTTCCTTTTGCCGGTCTCGTACCCTTTCTGACCTCCACAGAAGGAACAAGAAAGGTGGTCAGGGACCACACAGGCCATGTTTATCCTTTTAGGATGAAGCAACATCAGAGCAGAAACTAAAACGAAAACTTACCTAGTGGTTAGCCCCACTTAAATCAGAAGAGCGACCTGTCATGCAAAAGTGAAGCAGGGAGATAGTCGGTAGTTCTCTTTCTCCCTATTGTGCACTTAGGAAATACCTGGAAAACAAGTGTTTGACCATCTTCACCCTTTGTTTATTGTTTCCCTCCTTTCTCACATAAGCAGAGCATACACTCTACTGGTGAATCAATATAGAATTGTTTCCAGAATGGTGCACTCTGAATTCAGAAAGTCTTGGCTTAAATTCTCACTCCATAATGTGCCTGTCATTTATTCATCTCACACAAATTTCTTAAACTCTCTGAAATTCAGTACACTCGCATATAAAATTTAAGATACTATCTACTTCATAGACCTGTTATGAGAAACAAATTGGGTAATTCCAGACCTGGAACTTAGTAAATGCCCAATATACACATTACCTATTATTAATAGCACACTCTGATAGCTAGTCAGTGTTTTTATACTTAATTCTTTCACCTTCTACCTTATCCTTTCACATCTATTATCCCCGCACAGTCATTCTTCTAGGTGAGCAGAATGGCACTTTATTGTTAAAGAAAGGCAAAGAAGTACACACATACCTCTTTGAAATCTTCACAGGGAAACTTAAAGCAAAAATGTATCATGGACTTATTCTTGCAACAAAGAATTATTTAGTACATGCTATGTGCCATATCCTGATCAGCCTGGAGAGTCAGAAAAAAAATAGTTTTTTAATGCATACATGTCAGAACCTATTTCAAGAAACTTAGATTCAAGTGGGAAAGATGGGATAATAGAGGAATAAATTACAGTAGGATTATGCTGGAATAAAGGCAAGTATTATGGGAATGCTCAGAGAGGGCTGCGCCAAAGCACTGATGCTTGAGCTGGATCTGAAGAATGAGTAGGAGTTCCCCAGGAGGTGATGGTAGGAAAGGGAGGAGAATTTTCAGAACTGGTCATGGCACGGTGTTCCTGGAGCAGCTGCAGTAGATAAAGGGAGAAAATGACATACTATTTCAAGCTGTTGAATAACACAGGAAAAAAAAAAAGTTTCTCAATTTATATTTTCAAAGCAAAAAGAATAAAACATCAAAAAGTGATCCAAATGATACCCTAGTCTTTCTAATGAATAATCAGAAATTCCTAAATTAAATATTAGCAAATTAAGCACACTGTAATATGTCTAAATAAAGTGGATTCTTGGAATGCAATTAACAGGTCAAAAGAAGCTATCTCATCTTAGTGAATACCAAAAAGGCATCTGATAAAATTTATTATCCTCTTCAAGGAAAGCATTGGAAAGTAAAAACAAGAGAATTCCCTTCACATGATGAACATCTATCTCAAACCAACAGCCAATGTGAAACAGCAGTGAAACTTGAGAGCATCCCCTGTAAAACCAGATGAATGTCAAAAGCAGCCAGCCATTAACTCTGTCATTTCACATTATTCTGAAATTTGAGGCAATGCAATGCACTGATACAAGAAACAGAAATCACATATTCAGATGTAAACTGAGAGAAGTATCAGTGTTTGCAGACCCTGGCAAGATTATTCACAACAGCCAAATCATGGAACCAACCTAAATGCCAATGGCAGGCCACTGGACATAGAAATTGTGAGAAACATACTCAGTGGAGTACTACTCAGCTATTAAGAAGAATGAAATAGTGCCTTTTGGGACAAAATGGATGGATCTTGATGTGATTATGCTAAGTAAAATAAGTCAGAAAGTGATAGACAATTACCCTTATGGAATTTAAATAACCAAAGCAAACAAATTGACAAAGCACAGAAGGAATAATTCTTTGACTCTGAAAAATCTACTGGTTACCTGAGGTAATGGGGGAGAAGGGGAGGGAAGCAGAGGAAAGAAGGGGATAGGATAATGGCCCTGGAGTTTTGGTGGTGATTGAGGAAGCACATGTACGTATGTAAGTGTGAAATTGTATTCCCCAAATTATAAAGTGATATAAACACCTACCAAAAAAAATTGAAAAGAGAGGTTTTATGGACCATTTTGGTTCCTGCTGCTTGCTAGTGAATGTTCGTGTAATAAAATGCCTTCAGGGAAGCAAAAAAAAAAATAATGATAATATTTTTTAATAGGAACTATCAAGCTATAAGATATAATAAGGAATTAAGGTTACCAGTTTAAAAATGAATATAGAAAAATCAATATTTCTCATTGCTATAAATAACCTTTTAGAACACTTAATGGAAAAATAGATTTCATTAATAGCAGCAAGAATAAAATGCCCAAGAATAAATTTAATACGGAAGATGTAAGATCTAAATTTGAAACAAAACTTTCAACAAGCCATAAAGTGTTGATAACTGAGCAAATTGAGGGAGGAAGGACCAGCATTATAAAAATGTCAATTGTCCCGAATTACTTTCTGACAACGCAATTTCAATCCTAATCTCAGTTCTACATTTTCAACCATATGTTCATATTCAGTCATAATCTAGATTATAACTGAAAGAGGAGGGTTTCTGAGAATATTTTTTAATATTTTTTACTATCATGATGATAAACATATACTATCAGATCTCAAAACATATATCCAAAATAATTTAACTTTGGTACAGGACAAGAAATAGAATTATCAGTGACATACAATATAAGATACAGAAATAAACCTTAGGAATTAATGTACAATTAATTAGTGTATCACTGAAAGTATGTAGATCCGTGGAAATAAAGACTATTAATAAGTATAACTTAGGTAATAAAAACTGCCAGACAGAGTTAGACTCCTGCCTCACAACATGTAGCTAAATAGCATATAAGTTAATATCAAGTGTACCATATGTAGACATGAAAGTGTATGGTAAAAATATGAATATTCATAGGGCTAGTACATGGGAAATTACAAAAATATTTACAGTATATGTTATAAGCAAAGCTTTATACTGAATATACAGAAACTCCTGAAAGTAGAAAATGTTTCTGGAAAAATAAGTAAAGAATATGAATAAATAACTCCCAAAGAATAGATACAAAGAGCCCAATAATAATAGCCAGAGATGGAAAGAAATGGCATGTTTCATCAATAGAGAGCACCTTAATGAAATCATGGCACTGTGCAAAACATTTTTTTAAATGAAAGTATAAATAAACTTGTAGGAAACTTTGTCAAAGATACATAGGAATGGTGGTAAATTCATGTTTCTTTTGGTAATATGAAAAGTATGCATACAGGTGCTTATGTATCCATAGAAAGAAATGTTCATTATGATGTTCAGCAAACTGCTCCTGCATTTTGATAAGCATGTACTGAGTGCCGGGCATATGCTGGGCATCATTCTGTGTGCTGGGAAACAAAGCCCTGGCACTCGGCAGCAGTGTTAGGCTCATCCTGGCCCTCCCGCGCTTAATCTTAATTGTCCTTTTTAGAATTTGTGTTTCCAGTCATTTCGGTGGCCAGAAGTATTTTTGATGCATACATTTTTATAATCAAAGAAATTCAAATTAAGACTAATTTTTGCCTATCAGATTAGCAGTGATTATCCCTGTGTGGTGAGGATATGAAGAAACAGACACCATCAAACACTTGAGTGTTTGATTCAAAGATTATTTTAATCAAAATCTTTTAAAATGTGCATAATCTTCAATATGTTTAATTCCCTGTCTAAGGATGAAATTTAAAAGAGAAATTGCCCTGGTGCTGAAAAAAATAGACATTAAGATGTTCTTCACTTGTTATGTATATAGAGAAAGGCTGAGAATCTTCATTTCCAGTATGCTGAGATGTACTCTGATGTACTCTGAAACAGGATGCTACTCCTGCATCAGCGATAAACTCCGTGAAGACTGGGGCCACATCTCTTGCATTTATCTTCAGTATCACTCAGTGTAAGTTTATGAATGTGGTTTATGCAATCACTAAAATAGTGTTGTAGTAACTACATATTATCCCAGGACTTCCTGTGCCACTTTTTAAAATTAATAATTCAGTACAGCAGAATGCAAAAACATATATACGTTATCCTAATTTGGTTGTGTAAATATATATATTCACATACTTTCATAGAAAAAACCTGCAAAATTCCAGGTATTAGGATTACATGCAACTTCCATTTTATTCCTTTTGCTGAATTGTTTTGTTTTCTAGTTTGTCTATGATGAATATGTACTACCTTTTTAAAGAAGAAATGAATAACTGCTATTTTAGGAAAGGAAGCATTAGATAAAGATGTTAATGCTTTACAGGCATCATAATAATAGGTAATATTTGTTGAGTTTTTAATCTATGCCAGACACAGTGTAAAATGCTTTCCCTTGATTTACTCGGTTCATCATCTTCACAATGTAAGTTTTAAATTATTATTGTTCCCATTTTACAAATGTTGATACTGAGGCTTAAGGAGAAAGTACCCAAATCACAAAAGTAATTGTTGAAAGGGCTGAGATTGACACCCAGAATCTAACTCTGGAACCTGGGTTCTTAATCATTACATCAGGTTGACTCTTCAATTAGAATCGGAATGAAAAGTATTCATTGACCCATGAGAGGTGATTTGGAGACAGTGGCAATATGTGCTGGGCAAAAAGAAGAGCACATGGCATCAGCAGAACTGACTCAAACAGGTAAGCAGCAGCTCTCTCTAAGCTTCACACCTCTTAATGAAGGGCTGGGGAAGTGCTATCCATCCCCTGGTCTCTACAGGAGAATTCACATACCTTCCTTACCCTCCTCTCCATCCTCTACCACTGCAGGACAAGCCTCCTAAGTGGTCTCCTTGTCTTTCCTCTTAAATGGTGTCTAACAAATATTTCTAAACAGATTCTATCTATTGCCTCTATACTCTAAAACTTTCCATGGCTCCCTGTTACCTGCAGAATTAAGTCTGCACAAGTCTAATATTTCCATCCAGTATTCCAAATAAATAAGAGGAATTAAAATCACAAGTGGCAAGATTTCTGGAATTTCATCATAAAGTTAGGCTGAGAGCAGTTGCTGACTCTCTTCCTTAGATGATCCAGAAGACTTGATAGGCTCGCTCTCATTTTATCCAATGAGATTTGGGGACATTACAGACTTTATCTTCTCCAGCTGCCATCAGCACCTCCCTGCTCAGCACTGAGTCGGTACCCACCATGGAGGTAGTTTATTATCAAGCAGCCTGCAGGTGGAGTTTGGAGCGGGTTTTGCCATCCCACCCAGAACGGTCTCCTTGTGGAACCACTGCCTTCCTTATGGGTCCTAGCGTGAGCACCCAGCCCCAGCATCAGGTTAGTTACAGGATTCAATGTCTAGCCCAACGTGAGGAGACTGGAGTCCTGCCCTGGGGCCCACAGTTCCACGTGGGGTTCTGACCCACTTTCTCAAGTCAAGCCCTTGCTTCTCTCTGGGAGACTAGATCATCCGGGTCAGGCGGCGTGCTGCTTCAAGTCAACCCTCAGGCTCCTGGAAATGACTGCACTGGTTGCTTGGAACCCATTGTCCACCCCTCTTAGACACGGTTATTTGGCCGGTGACCAGCAGCCCCTTCCTCAGTGACCATTAGCCCTAAGTGGCTGGTCCGGCAGCCTGTCCCTTAGCCAACTCATTCATTGTCTCCGCCACTCGTGTTTCTGACTTCTCGCCAAGCCCCTTCTTTGCCATCTCCTTACAACCAGCTCTTTTTTTCTTTAATGGAAGGTGGTATTTTGTGGGGCTAGCATAGCTACCTTACTGGTTTGGGGAGGTAGTTTTTTTCTTTCCCACAATAGCCCTGTGAAATGAGTATTCTCACATTTTATTGGCGAAAAATAGAAGTTTAGGGACAGTGAACACCCTCTCCAGATAAACCACACAGCCAGAGTTTGAAACCTGGCTAACAGCTTCAAGATCCCTTTCACTTTCGCTATTCCATCTTCCCAGGGAGCATGAGAGTGAAGTGACTGTCCTAGCATTTCCCCTTGGGGTCTGCCTGGCTCACAGAGTGCTCCTGGGTCATGAATGGCTATGACATCTTCCCCAGGTCTTTCCATATTGCCCCGATGGGAAGAGTTTAGCTATACTGCCTTTTACATTAATGCAAGATATTTGCCACTAATAACGCCATGTTATCTCAGTGGAAACATCTGGTGTATGGATCGTGAGGAGGGGGGTTTATCAAATTCGACATGAGCATATTGAAAAATAATATTCTAGAAAGCTTTCCATGCTTTGTGCTCATGGTGTTTTAGGTAGAGTAAAAATTGGATTTTGCATATGTTGCTATCATTTGTAAACCAGGTGGCACTGTGGAAGCCATCAGCAAGAAAGGTGCGTCTTAGCAGACTGATTCTTCTCTAAGAGAAAACCAACATGCCAGAGGCACAAAGAATGTTGGTGCATGAAAGAATCTCTGTTTTTGTGCCAGATTCAAATTAATTTCATTGTGGATGCTGGGATGAGCCTGAGGAATTAGTGAAGAGGGTGGCCATGGAATCTGGTGGGGCTGGAATCAGGAGCATGGAATCTTGATCTAGAAAGAGAGCAGCAGATGGAGAAGAGCCTGAATATCATGAGAGAGTGAGCACCGGGGCCTCCCTGGTGGTGCAATGGGTTAAGAGCAGAGCTGTGGAGCTCTTGGCGCCTGCACCACGCCATGAGTTCAATACCCGGCCGGGGAGATTCCCACATGGCGTAGCAGACCTCTCCTGCCTCACCTGCTGCTCCCCTCAGCAGTGTATTTCAGTCAGTCTGCCTGTCTGCTCCCCACTCTGTCTCTGGTGAACCCCCTCACTGCCCCTGGCCTGCACCCCAGCTTGTATGCAAAAATAAATCTTAAAAAAAAAAAGAGTGAGCACCATTCTGGTGGGGCACCAGGAGGAAGACTCAGGCAGACTCTAGAACAGCCATGAGCAGTGTTACCATGTGGACGGGAGCAGCTGTCAGAGGCAGGAAGCATAGTGAAGGGTTCAATGAGGGAGGAGCAGCTCAGGACAGATGAGCATGGAGCAGCATTCTGAAGGGGTGCCAGTCGGCTTGCAAAAGATGGTCTCTGTGAGTGCCTCAGTGCGGTGCCATCTTCATGGTGGTTTATATGATGTGGACAAATGTCTTTGCCTTCCTATTAGACTGAAACCCCTTGAGAGCATCGTTTCTCTTCTTTCCACACAGCAAAATTCCTAGAACGTAGGAGGTGACAGCTCTTAGCACATAGTAGGTGAGGGGCCAGAGTTTACTGAACACACAGGATTGAGAGAAAGGCACAGGGCTGGGTGAGAGGAGCCAGAGTTGACTTGCAACTCTGCTTCTTCAGAGCTGGGTAGCTTTGGGTAAGTTACCTTACCTCTCTGATTCCCAATTATTAATTTTACCGAAGAGGTTGGATGATAAATGTAATGCACTTTTGATGTTATGAAATATCCTGAGTTGCACTGAATGACTGAGTGAACAGTGAAAGCTGTCTTGACTGGGTGATTAGCATTTTTATCAGAAAAGCCAGATCCTAATAGGGCTTCCCTACAAGAATTCTGGATAGCAAAATGAAGAACATGGTCTCTTCTTTATGCATTACTCTCCTGCTCCTTCTCCTTCCCCACCCTCATTTCTGAGACTGGAAATAGAGGGAGAGGGTAGAATTTAAATAATCTTTGTGGTTTCCAGCTGAATGAGGGTAGGAAAGCCCAAATTAACAGGGGAGGCTCTCATTTTAAAGATGAGAGCGCTGAGGCTTGGGTAAAGGAAATTAGTTTCTCACAGTCTGAGGGCTGATGATTGGCAGAGTGTAGAATAAGTCCCTGATTTCTGCTTTCTTGGTTCATCACGATCCTTGTAACTTCTCCAAACTTGGTGAGAACATCTGTAGACCTCCTCAGCCTCTCCTGAGGCAGGACATGGATGGGAAAAGTGCTTCCGGCATCCAGAATGGGCCACTCTGAGCTGTGGCCAAACCTCTGCTGAACTCCTGTTCCAGAAGGAGTCCAGGGCATTGTGGCCTCGCAGCCAGCATTCAGAGACCTCCAGTGGTTCAGCTGAAGAGCTGTTAGTTTATACTGCTGTTTTAAAAGTTAAGGAAAGGAGGGAGGGGGAGAGAGGGAGGGAAGCAGGGATGGAGGGAGTGAGGGAGAGAGAGAGAAAACAAATCAGCCCAGATAGGTATCCTCACCCCTGCTTTGTTGGTAGGGAAATGAGCCCCGCGCTATCAGCTCCTTGTCCGAGGTTACATGGTGATGACCCAGCAACCCCAGGATTTGAGTGCAGTCACCCCGACTGAAACCCTATTTTTAAAAGCTGTGTGACCTTGAGCAATGCAGGTCCCTCATCTGTGACACAGTGGATTATAATAAAAATTCATGTTGTGGAAAGACTCACAGAATAAATAAATCAAAGTAAATAAAATAACTCTTACCTATCAGGATTGCCGTCTGGATTAAATGAGTCGATATGGGAAAGTGCTTTGTAACCTGCAACACGCCGTACAAATTTTATCATTATTATTTCAAAAAATATGTCTGCTCCCAGAAAATAAAACCGCCTGTGCCATGTATTTATGACAGCATGCCTCCGAAACAATTCCCATTCTGATGGGTCGCCTCCCTATCATGTTATTAAAAGGTTAAGGAAAATGAACAACAGAGGATTAAGATTAGATCTTTCACACATGAAACCACAAAATCAATAGAGCCCCCGTAATCCATCCAGTGATATGAAGAAATAGACTGAGTGCCTGGAACAATCACTCAGGGAAATGTCAACAGGTATTGACAAGAAGCCTGGCAAGGTGGCAGGAGCCCAGGCTCGGCCACGGCCTCCCTGGCTCGGGCGCACTCCTGGCATCCGGAAACTGGCATCGTGAGAACACAGAGTGGGGACAAAGGGAGGGTTCTTTTCCTTCTCCCAAAGTTCTGCAGATTTCTCTTTCCGAAATTGGGTCAGAGCTGTTTGGAAAAAATGATAGGCTAAGCAGCCCCTCGGGGAGCCTGTGATTACACCTATTTGTGGTCAATATAAAGCCCATGTTTTAAACTTGCTGTGATTATCCCTGTGCTGCGATAGTCATTATCCCTGTCGTTCTTATTCAGCATTTCGAGGATGCCAGCTCTCCCCAGACACCTGTGGGATTGGGTCCAAGGCTGAAAGCTCAAAGCAGTGCGTCCTCCTTGGAGGATTTATTCTCCCTGTTCGCCTGGGAATGGACACCTGGAGCTCCTGGGGAAGGTGAGTGTTCTGATGGGTCTGTGAGGCCCAAAGTCTAGGTTTGGCCTGGAAACTTAGGCTGGGCCTGAAGTGCTCAGGTGCCCCATCCACAGTCAGTGTTGTATTTAATGCACAGGTGGGAGCCTGAGACTCAGAATGGAGATGTGACTTGCCCAAGGGCACACACAGGTAGTGTGCAAATTGGAGGGATGGGAGTGAACCCCATTCTCTAGTGTGAGTCCCAGCAGTTTTTTTCACACACCATTCCACGTCATAGAAGATTCTTAAAGTTGGACCTGCTGCCCAGTTCTAGACATCAGGTGGAACTCCATCTGGCAAGGGTCACCTCTCTGCCCCTTTGCACACTTGTCCTTGGACTTGACCTTGGACTTCCCAGCCTCCAGAACTGTGAAAGTCCTTGGAGTTCAGAGTCAGGGTCCAGAGAAGGGAGGCCTGAGGATTGGGGTAAACCACTGTCATTGATATAGAATATGACTAATATTACTAAAGCTAATGCTTATAAATTTACTCATCGAGAGCCATGCACTGCCCTGTCTATTTTGTGTATGTCAACTCATCAGGCTTCGCATGAGTTGGGTATCACTAGCCCCATTTTTTAGACAGGAAAACAAGAAGTATAGCTTAGTAAGCACAGAAGTCCGCTGCTAATGGACTAAATGTTTGGATTCCCCCAAAATTCATAGGCTGAAACCTAATCCCCGGTGTGATGTGGAAGTAGAGCTTTTGAGAGGTGACTGGCCCTGAGGGTGGGGCCCTCCTGAATGGCACTACTGTCCTCATGAAAGAGGCCCCTGAGTGCCCTCTGCTTCCACCAGGTGAGGCGTGGCCGCAAGACGGCTCTTGCCAGACACTGCATCTGCTGAAGGCCTGACTTTGCACTTCTCAGATTCCAGAACATAAAACAAACATTTCTGTTATTTAAGCTGCTCTGGCCTTTAACGTGGCAGGCTGAGTAGACTATACGCCCACTTCTGCACCATGCAGAGGCTTGCAGCGTGGACCTTACCCGCTGCTCTATGGTGCCTCTCTCAGAAGACAGCTTATTCCCCCAG
Source organism: Scalopus aquaticus (assembly GCA_004024925.1). Taxonomy (NCBI): domain Eukaryota; kingdom Metazoa; phylum Chordata; class Mammalia; order Eulipotyphla; family Talpidae; genus Scalopus; species Scalopus aquaticus. Next base: position 66,400 of record PVIJ01008746.1, read on the forward strand.
GTGTGCCTCACATATGGAGATGGTGTCCATCACCAGGGTAAATAGTCCCTGCACGGGGGCAATGGCAGACCTTGACAAGTGCAGTTACTCAAACATGGTCCAGAGCTGATACACACGTGTATTCAAGATAACAGAAATTTGCAGCAATATTTTGAATAAAAATCTGGATTATTGTCACACAAGCTTCCTAAAATACCTTGTTTGTACATCAAACAATCACAGCCTTTCGTGCGTCGGTCAGTCTGCAGGATTTAGGTGTCCGAGGACTCGGCCTTGACTCCGCTGTGCTGTTTATCTATGCTGGGCGGGTAGCCACGCTCACTAGGCCGGGGCCCCCTCCAGTGCTGTGAGGCTGGATCCTGGCTACACCTGGACAGATATTAATGTTCCCTCCTGAAAAGAGGGTGTTATTCTCTTCTGGCTTGGGGCACTCTGGTGCCAACATTTTCACACCAGTGCACAGCTCCAGGAGCCCGTCCAAGTGAGCAGTCTAGCTCGAGGGACTGCACAAATTGAAAAGTATGAAATTAACGACCAGAATAACATCAATAATGGTATTCATGGTTAGACAGATGTTGATTTATCATGGACACCTGAAGCCTATAGAATGTGAAAACACACACTGTACTTGACTTGATAAAGAGAAGTAACAACAAATAAATAAAAACGAAAGTTAACATTTATGGAGGCCCTGCTGTCTGTGGCTCTGGGTAAGCCCTTTCACCTGTTACAGTTAAGTAGCTTTTTAGTTGCATTATTTTTTACCAAGGTAACATTGGCTGCAGCACATACATATTTCAGAGCTATGGGGTCAGCCATATCTCTTCAGATGCTGTCACCACACCACACTGACCACCAAGGCAGCGAGGCCATCACGCCCCCGCCAGCTGAGCCAAGTCACCTGTACAAGGCTGCTCATGCAGTGGGTGCAAGAGGTGGGCTTCCCAGCAGACACCCTGACTGTAGCGCCTACTCACCTAGTGTGGAGGCAAGACAGGCCAAGCATCCTGTGTTTGTTGACTGCACAGTTAAACAGGAATGTGTGCAGTGTACCATGGGAATGCTGGGCTGGGCTTCTGCAGTTAGACTGGACGGCTTCCTCGGCTAAGGGGGTCGTCTCAGTGCAGGTGGGGCCAGGTCTTGCTCTGAGTTGCTCATAAAATCTGATCCTCTTCGGAGTGTCCTTGCTCTCCCCTGTCATACTCAGCCTCTGGATGCACCATCTCCATCTATCAGCATTCTGAACACCCTTTGAAGAAAGCTCTTGGTCTTTACACCTGCCAGTTCTCAAAGTCTGTGGCAAGCTTAGATGTCAGAGAACCCCTGCTTCTCCTGGGAGGCTGGCAAGGACACTCCCTGGGGTAGGTGGACAGGGGCATACCTGTCTCTGCAATCAAAAGCTCCACCTACCTCCAGGCACTATGTTTTCTGGCATTGATGGCTAAGCAAGGGAAGATACTCAGGCTTTGGGGGAGAAAGAGGTTTTTCCTGACTAGGATTTGTGTTAAAAAAAAAATAAGCAATCTCAAATAGTGCTACCTCCTGGATAGGCATTGGTCTCCAAAGGTGCTTCCCAATCAACTAACCCTCCCTGTGCTCACACCCTCCCACGTTGAGTCTGGACTGGCGCTGTGACTCGCTTTTACCTGATGAATGTGATGGAAACAGTGCTATGCCTGTTTCAGGCTCGAGCCTTAAGAAGGCCTACCTGCTTCTGCTTTCATGCTCTTGGAAGCCCTGAGCTACTAGAACAATTGATGTTTTAGGCTCTGGGTAGTTCTCTATGGCAACACCAGAGAGCAGGAACACGGTGTGATACCACATAACATCAGTAATTCCGAAGTCCCCCAGGCAGCAGAAAGCACAGACTTCTGCTATGTACAGTTACTCAAGTTATGTGTGCAATTACTGGAGTCCATTTCCTCTGTGAAACTGGAATCTCCATGTGGGCAGGGACCCAAGGGTGAGAGTTACTGCTGCATCTTCCACTATAGCACAGGATTCTGGGCATAATAGACCTTGCAAATATATGTCTGTGAATGAATCAATGAATTGGTGTGAAGGTCAGAGTAGCTGAGTCTTGCAGATTAAGAAATCATTTTTGCCAAGCTAAGGAGTTTGAACTTGATCCAATAGTGAGTGAATGAACAGATCAAAAAGGTGGCTTAAATTTTACCATTTGCCACCGTTAATCCAGAAAATCAATGCAACTACTTCATCTGTTGAGTTGTTTAAAGTCTGCTAGGTAATTAGTTTCCTGGCATGTTGCCAGGTGGAATCCCATTTTCCCGCCACACATATTTCTAGCATTCCTGGGAATACCTGGAATATAAAGTGAGTACTCTTTTTTTTTTAAATTATTATTTATTTTTTATTTATACATACAAGCTGGGGTGCAGGCCAGAGGCGTGGGATGGTGAGAGGGTTCACCAGAGACAAAGGGGGTAGCAGAACAGGCAGATCAGAAATACACTGCTGAGGGGAGCAGTGGGAAAGGCAGGAGAGGTCTGCCGCGCCATGTGGGATTCTCCCTGGCCGGGCGTCGAACTCGCATTGCCGCTGCCAACAACTCCACAGCGCGGCGCTTAACCACTGCGCCACCAGGGAGGCCCTAAAGTGAGTACTCTTAATATTTCATTTTTTAAGAAAAGATAACCTATACCTGGGTGTAAAAACATTTGCAAGAATGTGTTGCTCTGAGTTGAATTTGAGTTGTTTCATTGCCTGTGCCATAATTTCAAGGAGTATCACAAGGTCAGTGAGATATCCTGATATTGAAAAACAAGAGAAGTGCCTAAAATAGAAAAGTCAATGTACTACACTCCAGTATTAGATATGTAACTATGTTTAGACCCTGAGAACTTAACTTGGGAGACCTGTGAGCCCTCTACCTTGCTCACCTGTGAATATTGGAAACACTGTTTTCATGACCAATGTTTAAAAGTCTTTCACTGACTTGGGGATACCATTGAAAACATACCCTTCTTTCCACACCACCAACTCTTACATTCCTTTGGCCCTTTCTCTCTCCTCCCTCTCTCTTAGCCTTAGATACATCATTCATTTATTAATGTCCACTGTTTTTTATAAGCATTTTACTTTGTCAAATCAGCCACTCTGTACTTATCCAGTATTTGTCATGCTAACTTGCTTTACTCCACATAACCCCCTGAATATTCTTCCACGTTGCTATAAATAGCAATATTTCCTCTTTCCTTATGGCTAAGTTGTATTCCATAGGAATATACCAAAACTTTTTAATTCATCTTCTTCCATCAATGTTCATTTAGGATGCTTCCATGTCCCAGGTATTGCAAACATTGGAGAGCATATGATTTTTTGAGTTGATGTTTTCGCATTCTTTGGATAGATGCCCAGGAGAGGGGTTGCTGGGTCATATGGTATTTCCTCTTTGAATTTTGTAAGGTAAGTCCAGACCACTTTCCGAAATGTCTCCACCAAGTTTATGTTACCACAGTGTGTTAGGGTTCCTCTTTCTTTACATCCTTTCCAGGAAAATAGAGTTTTTATCATTGACATGACCTACCTGTATACTTCTAACATGTCCCCTTTACCACTTCTCATCACATATTTTTTTGAGTCTTATCTGGTTGGCACTCTGGTCAATAGTCAGGAGCCAAGCAATGTGCCCATGCTGACACCTTCTGTCCACCTGGTCTCAACAGAGCTGACCATCACCATCCTCAGTGCTAACCAACTGTTTGTGGTTCACTTATATTTCCATGCACTGACTTGCTCTTAATGTCCTATATCTATTCCTCCCCACTTATAACCAGAGGGAAATATGCATCTATACTTTGAAGACCCTCAACAGTAGAACAAGACACCTATGTGTGTCTACAGAGAAATGCCTATTGGTACTTTATAATCAGACATACACAGAAGACGCAGAATTCTCAGATTTGTGAAAATGAAGGACAAATCAGAATCCTGGAATACACAATGAGTCTTCTCTACTAAATAGACCCCGCCTTTCTGCCACTAGGGCTGTGTCATTGACTTTGGCTGCTTACTTATTTTCAAAGTATGAGACTTTTCCTGAGACTGCTGCCCATCACATGTTGCAAAGGGAATTTGGGGAAGGAGATCCACTAGATAACACTAGTCACTGTAACAGAAAATCACCAAAATCTCAGTGGCTAAATAGAAAAGAAGTCTATTTCTTGCTCATGCATAGCCTAGTCAGCAGAGAGGGGGGGAATCCAGGCTGCCAGAGGCTCTGCCCCCTTCCACAATGACTTCCAAGGTCATCCTGGGATCCACATCCAGCTGGCAGATGAGAAGAGAGATTGTGGGACTGAACATGGGAAGCTTTTATGGGCAGCATAAACTGGCACGCACCCCTGTCTCCCATGTGACCATAGTCACAGGACCAAGAACAATCATAAAAGGAACCAAGAAATGTAGTATAGCTGGGTGCTTCAGAGGAAGAGAAGGGGGGCCAGGAGGGACCCTTAAACAGACACTGGCTGCCACAAAAGAATGAGGCTCAATTAATTTTACTGGCTATCTTTTTTTCTTTCCCTTCTCATTTTTTCTAGTTGGGAATAGAGCCATTTCTATTTCTTGTATGGGTTTTACTTTTCCCCAATTAGTCCTCCAAAGACCTCTTTGTTCACCCAGCCCACCCACACTTATCTCTGGTGTATTTTGAGCCACAGTGAAGATAATACTGCTGCCATGGATAAGGAAACCCAACGAGCTCTCCCCCCTCTCCCTCCGCCGCCAGTGTTAGCATGGAGGTCTGTTAAGGGCTCTTTGAAATCAGCTCTCCATGAAAAAATGCTCAACATCACTTATAATCAAGGAAATGCAAATCAAAACCACTATGAGATACCACCTCACACCTGTGAGTGAGGATGGCACACATTAAAAATACAGGCAACAACAAATGCTGGAAAGGATGTGGAGAAAAAGGAACTCTTCTACACTGCTGGTGGGAATGTGAACTGGTCCAACCACTATAGAAAGCTGTATGGCGATTCCTCAAACTGCTAAACATGGAGCTTCCATACGACCCAGCAATCCCACTTTTGAGAATTTACCCAAAGGATACAAAAACACTAATCCGAAAGGATACATGCACCCGTATGTTCATTGCGGCACTGTTCACAATAGCAAAGGTATGGAAGCAACCCAGATGTCCAAAAATAGATGATTGGATCAAGAAGATGTGGTACATATACACAATGGAATACTATTCAGCATGGAAAGAAGATAAACACATGCAATTTTTAGCGACATGGATGGAATTAGAGGGGATCATACTCAGTGAAATAAGCCAGAAAGAAAGAGAAAAATATCAAATGGTTTCACTTATAACAGGACTATAGGGAGGCCGGGTGGGAGAGAGACAACCAGTGGGGGGAGGGGGAGGAGGGAGGCGGAGGGAGGGAAGGAAAAGGGCACAAAATGGAATAGAAAAGAA